>JAJVSH010000026.1:91831-130394 GCA_021460005.1 Tetramorium alpestre | reverse complement strand
TGTATGTATGTATGTATGTATGTATGTATGTATGCGTATATTGTTAGCAACATGTTTTTTTTGTTTTTAAACTAGGAACTTTTTGCACATTCCCTTAATTCAATAATTGTAATTAATAGTATTTTATATTCCTTGTGCCGCGCAGAAATCAATAACTTGTGCATTATAAAAAAAACCTTGTGTTCAAAAATATACGAATTTCTTGATATTATAAGACATAAATATATATTTTATATAATCTATTTATTTAACTAAGTATATAAATGTAACAGTTTTTTATATATGTGCATTATGATATTCTATTGCGATTTTGTACGATTTCAATCTTTGTTTTGTCTTTTACCTTTCAACACTATTAAAAATTAAAGGATTTACAGTGCTACAATATCATCACTAGTATTTATTACAGCGATCGGGAGATAGCTTGTCAATGTGATGCATCAAATATTGTACAGAAGACTTCACAGAAAAGATTCGCATGTTTGGAGAATTCGAACATAACGCCAAGTCAAATGTTTTTGATTTTATCTGAAGTTTTGCAAAAATTTTTATTGTTTATTGATGCCGATGGAAAAACTTCTTCAAGTTTCTGTCAAGTATCTGCGATCGAGAATTCGTTAACTGATGCCAACAACAATCTTCCTACAATAACTACTTGCAAGATTAAGCAACGTGATTTTAGTGCAGGAACAACGAAAGATCTCGGTAATAATAATAACATAATGGTAATCTGAAATCTTCTCACGAACATGGACGAATGCACTCGCAAGAAAGCAAAAAAGCGCGATTATCGCAATAATTTTGTTTTTACTAAACTGTTATGCGAATTTAGAATCCGATTATTCCTGTATGAATTCCTGTTGTTCTGTCGAACCAAACGCAGTTTTCTCCAAGAATTACGATTTTACTTGCAAAAAAACTTCTGCAACTATTTTAACGAGAGACGACAGTTCATCGGTGAAAGACATATTTAAAACTACTTCTATTCCTGTGACTCAGATGTATAAAGAATCATCTTGTCGAGATATTAGTAAAGATTTCTGCGTAAGATTATAATAATTCCTTTCCTTATGAAGCATTAGATTATGGCATAATGTAACGCCAATAATTTTTATTTAGGCAGAAAAGACGATAAAACTAAAAAGATTAAAATCGTCGCATTATCCCAGATGCAATTTAATGTGTCATATGCGCAAAGCAAAAGATCTGTTATCCGTGCAGGAAAAGCATAAATTACCTTACAAAATTAAATGTTTAGGCGACAGAGAGAGAGAAAAAGTGGAATCCTTTCCTTTATTAATTACAGATAGGCAAGGTCTCATTGAGATTCACATTTCGCGATTACAGCTTTCTACATCGGTTAGTATAATATAGTATATTGCATATATTTCGAGTATATGCATATAGATGAAATAAAATAAATTCTTATGCAATTAATTATTTTATTTCCTTTTGCTGAATTTCTATTTATGTGGATATTATAATTGATTATCTTACATTATTTCTATCCCACGAAATAAATTATGTTTAGATATCTTTGCGAAGGAATTAAAAATCAGATTTTTTTATCGATTATATATTAATTCTTATAACACTATAATTTTTTTAAGTAGAGAATATGATCTTGTTGTTGTTGTTGTTAATTGAGATCATTAGGTCGCGAAAATTCCGGACGAAGATATATGTACTCTTCAAATTTACATAAGCTGGGACGTTTGGGGCGAGAAGACCGTCTACACGCCCAGAAAGAGGTGCCCCAATCTAATCTTCAACTCGTCCTCCGTATATCGCATAGCGGATCTCTTCTCCTTCTTCAAGAACGTGCTGTCGGAGTATCTTATATTTCGAGTGAACGTTGTTCGCCGAGACAGTAGCAGCTACATACTCGCCCGAGCAAAGGTCTCCATCAAGGACATTTTGGACTATCCACAGAACAAGTTGCATTACGTCGTTCCTGTGAACAGTGTCATTCCTTCTTTTTTCGATGTCAATTTCGGCCAACTATCGCTGTGGGTTCGGTTGAGCTGCAACGTCGACATGGTCGAAGCTTTTAAGAAACAATGCGGCATAAGCTCGTCGAAGGAGGAGAAGGAGGAGGAGGAGGAGGAGGAGGAGGAAGAGGAAGAGGGCGTACCTCAGAAATCTCCTCCTGAATGGCTTACAAATCATATCAATAACAAGTCGAAACAAGACGTGCCCGAAGATTCAACAGATCAAGACGCCACCCAACCGCCAGTAATCATAGGTAATGTTGCATGATGGTTAAGATACTTGATTGAAATTCGATTGAGAATTACAATTTATCAGATTGTATTTTCTTTGTATATAATTAAATCTATTAGAATCGCATATCGCGTATTGCAGTAATTATACTATTACTCTTGGTCTTGGCGAATTAAATCGCATTAATTGCATATAATAAAGAAACTTGTAATTAATGTCGCGTTATCAAAACTACAGAATTTCAGTTCGAGCCTGAAAACTCGGATCACGAAAATGATCACAACAATAATAAAGAATTGTCTCCATCCATCAACGAGTCGAACAAAATATCCAAAGGGACTGCAGCGAGAAAGTGAGATTTCTTCCTCACATCTCTTTTTCTGTTTTGTTATATTTCCTGAATTTCCTAAATTGCTTGCGAAATTTAATTTTGCAATTT
The DNA here is from genome assembly GCA_021460005.1 of Tetramorium alpestre. NCBI lineage: Eukaryota > Metazoa > Arthropoda > Insecta > Hymenoptera > Formicidae > Tetramorium > Tetramorium alpestre. The sequence goes on along the minus strand of JAJVSH010000026.1, from coordinate 127,732 downwards.
GAAAAAGTTGTATAAATAATTTTAATCAGTCTAGATTCCAAAGCAGATAATAATGAGAAAAAGGAAACTAACCCTTTGACGGATTCATCGAGCTTGGAGGAGTTCAGGACATTACTCGCGAATGTAAGATACATTTAGCAATGTTACGGAAACACTCTCGCGATTGTATGAGAAATAGCGAAAGCTCCAATTTTATTTGTAAATTATCGAGATTGCGGACGTATTCAGGATATTTCGTTGCCCGGAGCAAGCAGCACGATCCGCGACATATGCGAGGTTCTCTCGGACAGAGACTGGGAGAGGTACAAGCAGAAGAGTCTGCTGACTTTTGCCAGTATACTTAGTAATTAATTACGTCTGCATTCACATACGCCAATCGAATAGCTCGGTACTGAATTTAGTCGTCCAAAAACACTTGCAGGAGATAATTCGTTAAACGTGGAAGCGCAGGATTACCAAAATGACATCTCTACTTGCGTACGAGACTGCTCCATTAGTTATACTCAAGATCCACGAAAAGTGCTGGATTACTAACATAAATTTCTCGTGATAATGTACTATCGAATATATTTTATATTCTTAGACCCGTATTCAGAACGTGTTTTTATCGATGAATGCGCGCATTTATTTCTGAAATTTTATATATAGTATAAGTAAGAACTATATACCAATTTATTTATTGATAAGAGCGCATTCTAAATACGGGCCTTATTGTTTAATAATGAAAGTTAAATGAAGGTTACAGCAGATTAAGCTTCGGACTTCAATATTTTTTACATTAAATTCAATTAAATTTTATTGTTTAATGCGAAAAATTAAAAATTTGCGAACTAAACTAATAGAATTATAGAAAATATTGTTGTTATATTAAATATCTCTCTCTTTCTTGGTGTATTTTATGATCTGCACCATTTTGATGATATAAATGATACTGATATAAATGAATTAGCGTATTGTTCACCAGCACGTTTCTGATGGAAAAGTATATTTAAAAATATTTTCATCAAAAGTGTATCAATTTGCAAATGTACGTGGTATTGTATGCGTAAAATAATTCAACGCAGTTCTAATTCATATTTGCCCTTTTCAGCGCTACGAAAAGGATGCGATAGTCATAGAAATAGTGAACATGCAGTTTTTAAACGAGAGTTCCGTCATGCAGGATGATGCGATACGTCTGCTTTACATAGAATATTCTTTTCTCGGGAAATGCGGCGAAGATATGGAAACCGTTTCCGTAGAGAAATCAAAAACGGGTGATCAAGAAATGGTCTTCAATTATAAGAAAAGTATGTAGCTGATCTTTTTATACAATATGTAAAAAGCAAATATTTTCCTGATTAATAAAATGCGGCCTTAATTGTAATGTAAATTATAAATGAGAAAAACTATATATATATATAGTTTAGAAAATATTTAGCATAAATAAGTACAATAATCTCGTTACATAATTTTAGAATTCTGGATAAATGAGACGACACATCCCATACAAAGAGATAAATTGCGCGCCATGTTGGCCGAAACTATAAGTCCAAATGTCAATTTTATTGTTCTTAGCGAACCATTACCTGAGGAAAGGGAAGTTAAAGATTGCGAGGAGATTGGGTGAGTATAACGATGTATTTTATTTGAGTATAACGATGTATTTTATTTACAATGTTGTAAATATGTAGAAATTAAAATTAATATTACTCAATACCGCGTTACTTCTTTAATTACAATAAATAATCTTAAATTTCATGATCTTTTAAGATTTATTTCATAAAAGATTTAATATTTGATTTCTATTCTTTCCTTTTAGTTATGCAACTTTCGATATAAAACAATATGCCCTCGGTGATGAGCGCAAATATATATTATTGCCGATCAAGGATAATCAAAATAGAAAAATTGGAACGTTGAAGGTAATATATGCATATAAATTATCTTTTCGTTAAAGTTTTCATATTAATTATTTCATATTAATTATTAAAAAAGATTTCATATTAATTATTAATTTAAACTTATTACAGATCGTTGTGTCCGGTTTGAATGCCATTCGACAATGTTTACCATGAGTTAAGCTAGATCAATTATGATAATATGGAAGGTGAATGTTGTGTGAACATTTACATTATTAAAAGATAGTCGTATTGAAATTGAACGATCAATGCTCTGAATCAGGAAGAAGAATTAAACTTTTAATCATATGAAATTTTATTAAAAATTGTCTATATATTTTCTATTTTCTAATTAAATTACCTTGTGATGTCAATATTGACATTTAATAATTAATTTTACATTTATTAATTCTTTGAAGAATACACAAAATTCGCACTTTCTTGAGTTTTTTTTTACATAAATTATTGCTGCAAGAAATTTTATATTTTTAGCAAAGTGCTGAATTTTTTGATCGACGTATGATCCTCATCCTATCGGTTTCTCTCTTCATTGAGATACCTAAATTTTTTTCTTCTCTGCTTTGTAGTGATGCAGCGTGCTATTTTGTTGTACTGTATTATTTGTTGAGATCTCGGCCGTATTTCCGTTGTCTCCGCTATCTTTCTGAAGCAATCGCACAATTCCTCGGTGTTGCCTTTTCATTTCCGATGATAATTTAGTTCGGCGAAATATATCGTTGTAGATATTTGTAGCTATCTGAAACTCCCTGCAATCCTGCGGGCGACGAGCGATCGACCAAACACCCACTATCGTGTCGATACCCTGGCACACTCTGCATGCGCCTGTGACATCGTAGATCTTTTTTAAAATTTTTGAGTGGTTCCTCGCATATATATATATATATATATATATATAACAAAAAAAAAAAAAAGAATTAATTTACTCGATCGTGTGTCATACCTGCGAACACCGCCAGAGACTTCGTGCGATTGTCAATGGCGAGCAGGGAAAACGGTCCACCCACTGCAAACGGCGCGTATCCGGTCAGATTCCAGGATGGTTCTAGCAAACCTTGATGAGCGGACGGAGGTGACAGTTTCGCGAGGGTCACGTTTATGGTGCGATTAGTAACTTTCATGTCGATCCGCACTCCACCCTGGGTAGTTACCCATGAGCCCGATATCTTACAAGGCAAACCTGTTCAAGAATGAAGATCATTAGATGATCAAAAGATTCAACAATATTTTGCTTTAATATTACGTTCTCAGATTCCCGAGATAATACTTAAATTTTAATTTTAATAGATAATTTTATATTAGTTAAGAAGTGATTTCATTTTTCCTTAGAAGAACTTACAAATCATTTGTCAATAGGAAATATATTAACTAAAATTCTCAAAGAAATATTACTGACATTTGGTGCCAAGTATCTTACTAATTAAATATCAAATTAAAATTTAAATATATTAAAGTAGCTAAAATTAAGCAGTAACCTTCTATCTGTTCATTTTCCATGGCTCGACTTGATTTAATTTCCTCTAATTCATCGACAATCTTTTCTAATATCTGATTAGCGACTTCCTTGGTTTCATTTAATGTCGCAGCGACATTCTCACGTTGAGTCTCTTCCGTTGCCTTCATCGCTGGTACAAAATTATCGTTTATCGGATTTTCATTAGCGCTATCATTATTTTGGAATTGTTTATGAATAATTTGAGCCGTTTTCTGTTTCGCTTTATGATCTGACTGCACCAACGCTTCTCTCTGACCATCGTTGTACCAACTCTGTTTGATGTTTTCTCGATCGGGCATTAAGACACGTTCTATTGGTCGATTGACAGTTGATTGAGGAAAAACCGGAGCGTGATCAATGATTTTGCGCATAGTTTCTCTCGTGGGTGTAACAGGATAAACATAATTATTGGACGCAGGTACTATCACAGATCCAGCATCCTTCTCGGCGACGTATACATTCGAAGTGCCCGGAATTTTGCGAAGAACGTGCGGCACATCCATTGAAGCACCGGAATAAAGCACCTGCACTTCTTCAGGTTTGCTTACCTCTGGTACGATACTTAAATTCGAATACAGATGAGGAACGCTGAGCTTATTCTGATATTGCAGCACGTCGCTAGGAATCTGTTCGACCTCGATTTGCGGACTGAAAATAGTATTCACGCTGGTTGTAAGAATCTCCGCCGGATCAAGATCAGGATTGACAAGATCCTCGCTAGGAGATTCTATCCCATTGATACCGTAAATGCTTCCTTCAGGCCGATCGATGCTCGATACTTGAAACTGATTAAATCCCGAATTCTCCTGAGTTACCCCAGGGATATAGTACAGATTTTCTGGATCAATCTTCTGATCGGTCAATACCGGCGAGTACGTAGACGCATAATCAATCGTGTTATCCTCATTTGCTTGAGCGATCACAGAACGGCCAGTTTCCCAAGGTTTCAACGACTCGTAGTTGTAAGTTAAATCCTTGCCGTAGGAATCTCTATCTGCGAATTGCTGCTTGAATCGCAAACGATTCTCGAATGAATTGCTATCAAAGACAGAACCATTTGAGATTTGCCTAGCGATTCTATCGTTTCCAATCTCCGTTTTATCCCCTTTCGATTGCGCTTTAATTAGCCCGGCGCTGTCGTCGTTATAATACTCGGAATATTCAACTACTTGATTGTCGGGATCCCTTTTAGAAATCTTCGTTAAGCGTTTGATTATCTTGTTCGATGGCATTCCATTGATTTTGCGATTTCGTCGTCTCAAATGTGAAGAACTCACGATGTCGTCTCTTGAATGAGCGTCGTTTTTATTTATAAAGTTTCGTTCAGCAACGTTACTTTTAGTCATTGAATTTAACGTATCTTCATTCACTGCATTTTGATTTGCTTCAATGTTAATAGGCTGATTTATCTTCCGTCGTTTCTAAACAATGAATGTTAAATATTAAATTAAGATTTAGAAAAACTGTAGAGAAATATCTTTGCTAATTTTAGAATGCATATGAATAAGACCTTTCTTCTACTTTTTTTTCTACTCACCTTAATATGATTTCGATTGCGTAAAGAAGGCTGTTTTTCGCGCCGTCTTGATTCATGTTTACGTTTATCTCTCTTTCTCTTCTCTTTTCCTTTACGATTTAACAATTTCTTTAGCTTTCTCTTCCTTACTGTCGATTCAAACACACTTTTCATTCGATCTTTCGATAAGCCTTTTATCCCCTTAGAATGATTACTTGCAGTTCCGCTTAGATTTGCCAATTTCTTTATATTACGTTGTAATTGCGGCGATCCGAGAGCCTCGTTCGCCAATTTCTGTGCTAAGGATTTAATTTCTTTTCGTTCAGGATCGTCAAACGTAGCCTTCAAATCTATACTTTCGTCGAATCTTTCATTAGGAGCCTGCTCGTCCAAATTTGATCTTCTCACCAACGTTTCTTTTCTGCACGCGTTATTGTCCTGCGTGCGAAAATCCTTTGCAGGCGGAATAATTGATTGCACGACGGACACGTCATTGCAAATTATTCTGACTAATAATGAGATTATCATAACGAACCTGTGTGATCACAAGGAAGAGCCTTCGTACACATGTATGACATAATGTAATAAAATTGGCAAATACCTGCCAAAGACGTACGGTGCCAAGAATACCTGTAGCGTTTGCTTGTCTTCCTTGGTATCATTTACGGAGCATTTGCTATTCTAACGAGAAAATCTCTCTTTACTCTTTCCCGTTTTTTAACACGAGATTTATGTGTTAATCGCAGCTCGAGCCTCACGCCTTCGCCCTTCATCGGCAAAACTGAGAAATTGCAAAGCTCTTTTTGTTTCTCATAACCACATCGATAGATAAAAGTTCGCGACCAATAATCGACACGTGAATGATGCTTTCTTCTCGCCGATCTCGTTTTGTCGCGGATCTCTTCATTAGATTCAAGGCCTTCTCGTCCATTGGATTTAGCTTCTTGTTTTGTTCCTAGCTGGCACAATTCGAATTTTCAAAAATTGCAAAAAATATAAAATCATACAAATTATTATAGTTTAATTATTTTCTAAACTGTAGCAATGTTTTTTTCATCAAAATATTACATTACGTTTGATGTTGTTAATTGTTATTTAATATTGTTAATTGCAACAATTTTTTCTAGGATAGTTGATATATGTATAAACGACACATTAAAATTAACTTAAACCTAAAGTATTAAATCTAAAATAATTAACTTACAGCGCTGTACTACATTGTAACAGATTCGATATAAATAGATCTCATCTGCTTCCAATTTAAAACCCACGTGTCACAAAACATCAGCTGTGATGAGTAGCAAAGAAATCGCAGTCTCTATAACGATGCTTGGGTTTGTAGCTGTTTTAATTTCGATTTGGATCCGTGAAGAGAAAACCCTGGAGAGTCGTGTAGGTATCGATTATTATTAGAAGCGGTTGAAACGCGGCCGATCAACTGTGCCACGAATTAGCACATGCAAACCCCATAATAATTGTTTCGCAGCAGACCCATTTTAGTCGTTTTGTTAGTAAATAAGAATAGTTTGTTATACCAAAAATAAAAACATTTTATCCTATACATGCTAATAATAAGTAAAGGAAGGATTGTTTTTTTTTTACTTATCTTCGCAAAAATGTATTAAGTAATAAAAAATAACATTAAACAAAGAAGATGCTCAACAATGTTAAACACAAAAATTTAAAATAACGTTTTATCAATTGTTTATGTCTATCAATTTTTTAAATATTGTCCTATCAATTATTTCTAATTACTAATTATTCTTATTATCTTTTTGTAGATTAAGATAATAATAAACTGTGTAAAAGAGAAGAAATTTGCAGATTATTAAATAACTTTAACATGTACAGAAATATATTGACGTGACATGCTGCTTAACTCACACTCTACAATTGGCGCCGATCAAGAGGACCTAATCGAGCAATGACTACATCGGTCCAAACGTAGCCCCATTCAAAAATAGGAAGAATTTCATTATTTCAGGACACAGTGTGCGAAAGATAGGATAATCAAGATATTGCGATTAAGAGAGAAAGATTTAGAGGAGCGATTCGGAGCATCACGTCGAGAACGCTATCGATGGCGATGAGGAGAAGTAGAGAAGAGAAGAAGAAGAAATTGCGCTCGGGCATCGGGACGCGTTGTCGCTGGCATTGGTAGCAGTCTCGAGATAGCCGTCGGCTGGCTTCCTCACTGGCTCGGGCGATTTATTCGGGGATTCCTAGGTAGCCGAAGTGACGGGCGAGCGACTCGGCGACGGGGATCGGCAAGGAAGATCATCTTGCATACGTAATCCGATTACTTTCCTCTTTACGTGCTAAAGTTGATAATCCGAGGGTCGGTGAGTGAGAGCCGAGGCAGTCTCGAAGGTCCTGGAGGTCAGTGCACAGCTCTCTCTCTTTCCTTCCCCCCCCCCCCCAGGAACAGCTTTCTTCTTCTTCCTCTCCTGATCGCATTTTCCTTTCTGGCCGTTGTCTCTTCTTCTTTCTCTCGTCCGTCCCATGTCAGCTCAGTTCGTTGGTGCTATTTTCGCGCGAGTGTGTTGTGCAAGTGTCGAACGTTAGCATTAAGGTGCCGATTCCGATGTAGAGCTCGTTCGATAGGTCAAGCCATCATCTTTTATTCCGTTCGGAAGGGGGTATCATCACCACACCCCTGTCCAACTCATCCTGCGCTCCAGGTTGGACATGTATATTCTGTTGTGAACGGTTTGCATGTATATTTGTAGGCAAATACAAGAGAGAGATAGATCATTAGATCATTATGAAAAGGCGCTGCCGTCTTCAATGATCGGTGTCGATATCGACAAACCAATATAACTTCATTTAAAGTTTAATCAATACAAATATTATACACATACTATAAATATTACATATATACACGCTACAAATATTATAAACATACGAAAACGATCTATAAATATATACATATTTTTACATTGTGCAAGATGTGATAATTGGAATGAAGTCTATGTAATTGGTCATGATTCATGAAGGAAGCATTCTTTATAAAATTTAGATATTATATTAATTATATTATATTATGCCTGTGATATTTCGATTCGAATTCAGAATAATAATTTCGATATGATTTGTTTAATAATTTTGAATTGATATGTTTATCTTTGCGAGAAGAAGAGTATAACGATCATGTAACGATTGCCGCAAATTATGATTGCTACAGAAATTGCCGAATAACATACGGAATTGATATCTCGTTGTTGACAGTAACGGTGAATAATAATAGTATGATGCATCTATTCGGCGGACTGCCCGATTTGCTTTAAATGACAGATATAAAATACTGACATTCCTCCATGCAAAAGCATGGCACGTTACTTGTAATGTATTTCGCGACGATAGTCTTTCTGGTTGAGCCGTCGTGAAGACGTACAAGCAGATATTTCGCTTCAGCGAGACAGATACAGATTAATAATAAACGTGGCTAATTAATTAAAGTCTGGAATCTGATGTCGCCGTCAACTAAACGCCTGTTCACGTCGGTTCCAGTTTTCGAAATATCACACTTTAGCAATCAAGCAGCTCGTTTTATTAGAATGGCTTATGTTCCATATTAGATTTTTTTTAACAAGAAGATAACGTAATACAGATTCTAATTAAAAATAAAGTATGCAAGATTTTTTTGGAATTTCAATTTTAATTTTAATATTATTTCGTAATTGTGTTTATATTAATTCACTCTTTTGCTATTAATTTAGTAGAATTATGATTATAAATTGATTATTTATTACGCAAATATATTTTGCTATTTTTCTTATAATTTCACGATATTACGTATGAATATTTGAAAAATATCTTTGGCTAATCCTCGAAGAGACTATCAAGAATACGAATTCTTCTCGCGAGTGAAACAATGAGACCGCCAACCGCGATAGTAAGAAGTGAGTATGTATGAGCATGAAATTTCAGGCCAAATGGATTTCTGCATAGCTGTAGCCGTTCTCAAGGTGCTTCATAAAATAGCTGTACTATTTTCCTGGCACGGTTTCCCAGAGTCAAGCATCCAGTGAATCAAACCGTAGGAAGGCCAAGTTTTTAGTTTCGTGTAAACAGAGCTATACATACGCGCCGACACTCTAGGAATTTGCGCATAGATTTCATTTTGCAAAATGCGCGAACCAAACTCGGTTTACTTTGCAGAGAAGCTGATAATGTAATTAATTTTTACTATACAACTTTAAGCAACTTGATGCATTAATATTCGAATGCATTGCATAATAAGTGAAATTTTGAGAACTTTTTCTTGGCTTGTCGAATTTCTCGTAATAAATCGTAATCATTTAACGTCAAAGGACTTGTAATTTAATTATATTATAAATCTGTAAATATTTTTCAATTAACAAATCGTTAGATAAACTTATTTATCGTTCTTTGAAGTGGTGATATTTATCTTTCGTTTCTAATCAAAACATTGTTATGAGAAACCACGTAAACTGCTGAATCTTTGATCGCGACCTGCATTCGAGAAAGAGATCTCTTCCTACGTTTCGCTCCGGGGCCATGTGTTTGGGCCATGTCAAGTAGCGGATGTATCATCCACCAACACAAGGCCAGTATATTTTCATTACAGTAAAAACGTCTAGGAGGATCGCCGATTAGAGCACGATTGCTTTCGTTGCGTCAATGATTGCAGTCGCCCCTGTAAAAAATTTATAAAAACATACATAAATATATGCAATTATTATATATGCTAAATATGTCCGTATACATTTTCTTTTTCTTTTTTTGCATAATCTCTATTCGCATGTACAGGAAAAATACGAATTAGAAGAATTAAAAAATAATTAAAAGAATTATTTTCGCATTTCTTTAGAAATAGAAAAGGAAGTTTGAAGAAATGGGAAAAAATTGTTTATATATAATCATGTATAAATGTAATTTATATACAATTATATACATTGCGATTATTATATTTATACATGATTATATGTATATAAACAATTTTTTCCCATTTCTTCAAATTTCCTTTTCTATAAAAAAGAAATGCGAGAATGAGTCTTTTAATTATTTTTTTAATTCTTCTAATTTGTATCTTTTTTGTATATGTGAATAGAGATTACGCAAAAGAAAGTAAACATGTATGGACATATTTGATATACACATAATTACTTAATACATAACTATTTCTACTTTCGCTTTTACATGAAAAATTTTTTACTGGGTGCGCGAATGAAAATTGACATAATCGACACTATAAATTATTTTTGTATTAATTTAAAACAAAACTTTGTAAGTTAACATAAAAATTGACGACGATGAGAAATACATATTTTGAAAATTGAAAATTGAAATCACGTCGCCAAGTGATAAGCTGACGCGTGCCGCGCGGAATGAATCCTTCCCGATAGATGAATCATCTCGCGTCGCGATCCTGTGATTCGGCACTCTCTCCGTGATGGGAAAAATCGAATAGCGGAAGTGACCCGGATTAACAGTGAAACGGATGAAAATGCGGCCAACACCGCGACGAGCCGACGGAGTCAGCCAATCGCGACGAACGGCTACGACTGTCCGCGTGTCGGAAATAGATCTCGGATCTCTCAAACGAAAGGTTGATCCACTGAGACGCTTACTTTAATCATTTGCGCGCATTACGCACGACTTTGCGCGGTTGGCTCCGGCTATTAGGTAATGAATTACGGCACTCGACGACAGAATCAAAGACTATTATAAACGATTTCTTGCGCCTCGCGCGAACAAGAGAAATCATCCCCGTCTCTCTCTCTCTCTCTCTCTCTTTCAAATATTTATATCTTTAATCCTCATAAATTTTAAGGAATTCTTTGATCGCCAATGTTTAAATTTCGAGAAACAAACAATTGAAGATGGAAATAATTAATTCTCTGCGATATGAGTGCTTCATTTTAGCCTAACCTATGTTTTTTATTCCTTTGCGTTGTATTATGCAATTTATAGTTGAAATAAATTCAACTCTCAGAACTATGATGCCTCCTAAAAAAAGATTTAAAAAGATTTTTATACCTGAATTATTTAAAAGTTAATCCTGTATACTTGATTCGATTAATTCCTATTGTATAATAGCTGGCAACTATCACAGATTTCATTACACTCTTCATTTTTAATGTGGATATAAACAGAAACTAGACAGTGCGATTGATGATAACTTAGAAGATTTTCGTGGATTTTCTCAGCTCTTTGATGTGGATAAGTTACCTACTGCTCGAAAGAGAGAACTTGAAGAATTTGCAAGCTTTCTTGAAATTTATCTTCAGAACATTCCGCAGTAATGCGTGGTAATGCGTTTAGAGTTCTAAGATGTCGGTGTCACACTGCGCTATTTCAATATTTATAAATATATAAATAAAATGTTTTTAATTACTATGTAAAGGGTTTATCATGTTATATACAATATATATATATATAATATATAAATTTTTACTTTTTAAATAATTTTATCGGACCGTATATATATTTTTATCTACTCCTATATTGCAATTAATAAGTAACAGAATTAATTTATGTAAAGTTAAAATTCTAACCTCTTTTATTTATATTGTTTCAGAATAATGTAACACATTGAACACACACATACACACGCACACACACATACACACACACAACAATGGCATTTAATTCGCGAATGAGTACTACATCCAAAAGAAAAAAAGGTATGTAATATTTATTGTGCTTCTGCATATTGTAAAAATACTTTCTTCTCTTTATTTATTTTTTTTCTGCACCCAGTGATATTAAATAAAATATGTTACGCATTAGAGACACAAATAAAATTTGACTATTTGACATTGTGAATATTTCCAATTTGGTACTGTGTCGGAAACTTTGATAAATTTTTTGATTTATTATAAAGATATTTAAATATCAATATTTTTCCATAAATAATATCGTTTGTTGTGTAATCGTGTAGAATTTTCGTTGGAGTTATCACGTACCATCGCCGGCGGAACGACAATTCAACGAGAAGTAACCGAAGAAGTCGTACGTTTAACGGGCAGAGTAAGTACCAATCAAAGACGAATGGCTTACATTTTTTTCAATTGTACTTATATTTTCTGCATTTAAGATAAAACAGTTATACTCTATAATTTGTAAAGAAGAAAAGTGAAAGTCATAAATAAATTAAGTACAACTGAAAGAAATGAGAGAAGAATGCTTAGATTAATTAATTACATTAATTAATATAAAACAGTTAAAAAATCAATATTTAATTAGATGACAGAAAACTTTATGTGTGCTTGATGAATATCTGGAACCGAAACAAATAACATTTATCAAAGTGAGTGTGTGTGATGCTACATTTGATGGATTATCTTCACATTTCAGTGAAACACATAAATACTAGAGATCTTTGACTAACTGCCCAAAAGACAATTAATAATGCATCTCAACTTTAGCCCGCTGATGTTATCGCTAATAAAGCTATACGAGAAATGAAGATATATATTGCAAATTTATGTGATTTTTATTATTGTCGAATATATTTCATACAGATAGATTTTGGAACGTACTTCATAAAATAATAAATATGTATGCAAAGAGGTATATACGTGGAGCTTTTTGGACTGATTGTGAGTTCCATTCAGCGCGCTTGGTTGACATGTCCTTGACAACGGCAGCATCTTTTTGACACGTCGCGTCGGTCCATTGGAAAAATCTAGGAACCACTATGACTGAGGGGAGTCCGAAGACGGGGTGCGTGACAGAGGTAGATGGAATACCTGATTCGCTGCCAAAAGCCATGGTCTACACACCGCCATTTCGAGCACTCCCGCGATACGCGTGCGTGTCTTTCGTCTTCGCGCGTTGTCCTCCCCTTTTTGTCCATCGCACTTCGCTCAGCGATCTTTTTAAGATCGGTCTTCCGCGCGCGATGCACACAAGGGATGCGTTATGTCGGCACGTTTCACGTTTCGCGGAATAATATTTCGTTCTCGCGTTTTGCTGCACCGAAATATCTGCTCCCCCAACCCTAACAGCTTCGACTTATGTGCTCAATCGCGCGGCTTCGTGGTGCTAAAATATACACAATTCGTATCATTATTTGCACGTTATATATCACGTGCACGAAATATTTATAGAAATTAGGGATGAAAACTGTAGTTTATTTTAATTTATTATCTGTTTTTTATATCTCTTATGTTATTAAGTTTTTTGTAATATATATTATTATTGCCTTAGGACATATTTCACTCTATCGACTCGATGAAATATTTCTGGAAATGGAGAACGAGGGATGAACTATTTTTAATGCACAAAGGCTGAGGACAAAGTCCGAGAGGTTTACACGATTTACATTTACACGCGAGGCAATTGCCCGACGTTGGTGATTGGTTTTTATTCACGGTTTCTATTTTGGACCGTCTTTCGCGTCGTGCAGCTTCAACAACAGCCAGATGCGTTTATCGGTCGTCAGTGAGTTATACGAGCGATCGCGAATTCTGCCCACAAAATGCACGCGTCTGGCACCTCATCGTCATCAAGGAGACCGAAATCTTTATTTCGAGGGAAAGAACAAATGAGAATATCAAATAACTTAGTAAGTTACGCGGTTAATATAATTTTCATCGCCTACCTCATCAACTTTTGTAATGGAAGTCTTGCTTCCGTAAACAATTTCTAAAGATATCTTGAACTATTTTAACATTGTTAACCACAGAAGTTAATCACAATTGTTATGTTTATTTAAATTTCACATTGATAAATGATTTTATTTCCTATCTTCAGGATTATGTTCAACGTTTCCAGCAGAAGATTGATCTACTCGTGCATTACGATAGAGTTCTTTCATAAATCAGTATTGACCTTGCACCTTGTTGATCGTAGTTTGCTCTCGGCTTCCTCGCGCTGAGGAAGCTAACAGTTGTCGTAAATCATCGCGAACGACCGCGGAACAAAACGTTCAAGTGGCTTCGGTCCATTAAGTTTCGCGCGTGGAAAATCACCCGCTCGGCCGTAAAAATGCGCGAATACGTTTTGGATGTTCGCGTGATTTTTCCCTCCGTCTGCCAGCGCACTGGCACCGAATGAACGTTTAAGCGCCGTCGCTCATTCTCACCGTTTTTCATTGTAAAGCTTTATCGCGTCCATCCCGCTTGACATTGCCAACAAAGCGTCCGCGCATTTGTTTATGAGGGGCTTAACCATCCAAAGCAAACAGCCTCCTGTTCTTTTTAAACCAACATTGTGTCAAGAATTTTACGATTTATTGCCGGGACTCGCGCCCGCCGTTGGAGATGTTTAAAACGAGACTTGTGCACTTGGTCCGTTATTATTGAGAAAATTAAGCAATAGAATTTAATTATTAAAATTCGCGCCAAGTTTACGATGAAGTTGTAGGAAACGCTGAAATTAAATCATAAAAGAAATAGGGATAAAGGAATATTCTTCAACTAATCATCGGAATTATAAATCGTCGGAGTATTATAAGCAGTACTATAAGCAGTTTATTAATTTTAATCGTAAATAATTATAAGCAGTTTATTAATTTTTATCGTAAATCTGATGGGATATGTTTAAAATGCCGTGCAGGTGCGAAACAATGGTTACTACGTCTGGGAAAACCCGTGGCTCTTCCGCGACGCGAAAAACTTTCGCGTGCAAACTACCGAGTTGCCGAAAACTCAGTATGGGCCATGCACGACTTTACGGAGATCCGGGTCCGTGTACTCCGTTCTAAAGATGTATTGGAGAAGTGTAAGAAGGGTAGGCTATTTCTGGTCGTGGGAGCCGAGAGAGAGAGAGAGAGAGACTCGCCGTGCAAACGGCTCTCTTAGCCACTTCGTACGCAGAGAGTAGTCTCGCTTTCGCCGCGTATCGCCGCGACACACCTTTCGGGAGGACCGCATCTCGAGGAAAAGCCGAACGATGTGACCGGTGTAGTGAGGGAGTGAGAGAATGTTTCGCTCGGTGATCGGCACGAACGAGGATCTACGCGGGCTACGGAACCAATAAAGATCGTACGGAATTAATGGAGTACGCGGTGCATTTGCACTGGAACGAGACCCGAATGACATCGACGGCATGCTATTACACGGGATAGGACGGGATTAAATATTTTCGCGCAGGAAGGAATGATGAGAAGCAAAGTAATTGATCTCTAATAACGAAACGGATAGATCGAGGCTGCTTCGAAAATCATTGTTTAAAGAGAAGTTTGGAAAAACCTTTCACTCTACAAGATTAATCATTGTCAAGGGGTTGAAAAAGTTTCTGTGCAAATACTGAAAACAAGTGATTATTAATTTTTTTAAAAATTTGTATTTTTATTACTTTTAAAAAACTACTATTAAATCATCCGTGTAAAAGTGCAGCTACGGGACTAATGAGGGGATCGATTGGAAAATTAAGACTGCAGTTCGTATAACATGTAACATGACAGAAAGTGTTTCTTTTAAAGCTATAAATATGAAAATCTCTCAAATAAATGTCAGTCCACAGGTGACGCGTATGTTAGACGTTAAGCAATCGAAAGTAAAATGTCAAATGGTTAAATGTCTGTTCTGAGAAGAGAGAGAATAAATAATACTGAACAGATGTGTAGCTCAGGCAAATAGGATGAATTTCTTTGCATAAACGACAATACGATAAAACTGTAATTAACTTTCTGGAGCAATTACAAAGACATGTAACGAAAAGTACCGACGATACGCCGTGTGATCTAAATTAAATATCTCGCTCGGAAAAAAAGGGGGAGAGACTCGTGCGCAAGGAGTTATAGTCGCGGAATCGAGACACATGTTGACGAATCGACGAAAGAGTTCGAAACGAAATTCAGCGGACGATGTCGCGGCGGGGGCGAGACGGCGCGGTGTACGAATGATTGAAGGCGCAAAATCGCGATTTCCAGCGTGTGGATGCCAAGTTTCGAGCTGATGTCCATTTGTCCGCGTCGCCGGCAAGCGGTTTCGTTGACGGTGCGGGCGTAAATAACGCGATCGGATTAATTCCTAAAAAAGGAAGCGACATAAATTGACCTTTGTTCTAAGCTTTGTTAAAATACGAGTTCTTCGCGTAGCGACAAATAATTTGCACGATTCGTGAGCTCGTCGCGAGTTTAGATGAATCTGAATTCTTAGAAGCTTAACGATTACTTAACGATTAACTCGCTATTAAAATCGTAGAAAATACCATTAATAATCTCGAGTCATCGTGAAAGGGCACGATTGAAAGGAATAATCTCGCAGAATGATCATGATACACTCGACACAATCAAGAACAACCATCGTCAATATCTACAATCAATTTTGAAATTCATGTGATAACGCTTGCGATTGTGAAAAGTCACAAAGTGTCACTAATGACCTCGCCGAGTGTCGAATAATTATCTCGGAAGGAGACAATGTCCTTCTGCAGGATCACGGGTAAAAGTCGGGGTCTCCCCAGGCCAAACTACTTTCCGCTTCTGCCGCCTATAAGTCCAGCGGATGCGAAGCGATTTTGCCGTATCACCGGCAAGTCCTACGGCTTACCGACCCATCATTACATTCCGGTGTTGCTGGGCGCGAGCGCCCACGACAAGTCGAAATGCAAGATCACGACGAATGCGTCGGGCCTCAGCCCACATCACTACACCGCCGGTCTGATCGTCGGCGAGAAGAAGAGGCACGTGATGCTCAAGGATTATCGCTACGTCTTCCCGATCCTGGAGGGCGAGGATGAACAGCAGCGTGCGCTGCGAGAGCTTCTGAACGCGAAGCAGACGCCGATCGAGGAAGCGGAGAAGTTCGTGTACACGGTGGAGGAGCGAAGATGCAGCCTCGTGTTCCCGGCGAAGTTGGAAGCCGCTGTCAGAGATGGCGACGTCAAAGATGTAATGCTGTCGAGGGATTGCGACACCGTTTTGCTAAGGCTGAAGCAGGGCAAGAACGTGTCCGTGGATTTTAAGAACTTGGAGGATTTCGAAAATCTTTATGACGGCATGGGACCGCGAGAGGAGGTGCTGAAGGAACGGGAAAAACTGGAGGCCGAGGCTAGAAAACGAAAGAGGAAGAAGCAGACTGTACTGAATTACGCAAAAAAATTCTTCGAGGAGAAGGAGAGAGCAGCCGACGAGGAAGAGCTTCAACGTACCAAGCAGCTTAAATTGAGAAGCATCAAAGAAGAGATCAAGGAAGAAATGGCAGAAGACTGGAAGCATGTGAATGCGGAACAGGCGAGACTCAAGTCTTTCGACATCGTGAATATGTCGAACGTCCTTAAGGATGCAGCGAAGCATCCAATTTCCAACGTATTAGACTGGAATTCGTTGCAGAACAACGCGAAGAAATCAGCCGGCGTACCAATGATTGAGAAAATACCTACACCCGTAATGGCTCAGCCACAAATCGTAGACCAAGAACCAATTTTGTACGCCAGTTCCATATCCGAGTCTGTGGGCAGTTTTCAAGTAATCGCGATCTCAAAGCCGCTGACACCTTTAATCGCGAAGCCGGACGTTACGCTGCAGAGAGCGATTCGAGATATCCCACAGAATGATCTTGAAGGGAGTGCGAACGTGACGGAGAAACTCCTACAGGCTGGACAACAGGCATTAGAATGTCTACCCAAAATGGAGGAAATACCCGAATTAGTACAAAACCTGCCCGCCGGCAAAAAAGCCACGATGCATAACGTTAAGGGACTCAAGCTAGACATCAAATCAGCGGAAAGATTTGTCGCTGGCCAAACCGTGCAGACACCTTCCGGCCCTATCTTCGTGCCCGGCCAAACCTTGCAGACACCTCAAGGTCGCACCTTCGTTCCCGGATTAACTCTTAGTACGCCTGACGGACCTCTTCTGGTTCCCGGACAGATTGTTACTGTGAACGAGCCGGACGGAGCGAGAACTCCGGTGTTTGTCGCCGGACAGACCCTGTCGACGGAGCGAGGCGAGCGTTTCGTGCAAGGTCAGACACTCCACACAAGCGAGGGGAGCAAGTTTGTTGAGGGTCAGACCGTTTTGACGGAAGAAGGCCCGAAATTCGTAGCTGGTCAAGTGATAGCGAATGGTACTTTCGTCGCAGGTCAGACCGTGATTACTCCAAATGGAGCACATTTTATGGCTGGTCAGACAGTCACGGATTATCACGGCGAGCCGATTTTCGTGCCGGGACAAAATGTGCAGATCAATGGTAGGCACGAATTTGTACCGGGCCAGTGCATTGAATCACCGAATGGAATTGGCGAAGCCAAATTCGTTCCTGGACAGACATTGCTAACGGCCGAAGGTCCGCAGTTCGTTCCAGGCCAATATGTGACCACGAAGACGGACGAGATGCATTTTGTCCCTGGCGTTGCCAAGGAAACGGAAGATACTTCAACATTCGTGCCAGGAATGACACTGGACACTCCGAAGGGCCAAAAATTCGTGGAGGGCCAGGTGCTGAAGACTCCGGAAGGTATAGTATTCTGTCCGGGACAAACTGTCATCACCGAAAAGGGCTTCGAATTCGTCGCAGCGAGCAAATTCAACGAGGTAGTCTTCCAAGACGCCGGTCCCGTCGGTATACCTATAGATCCGAAGACTGCGAGCGTAGTATCAGCTCTTCAGCAACGCGAGGTCTTTGGTCACATGGTGCAGACGGAAAAGGGTATCGAGTTCTTCCCGGAGAATGCGAGAACTCTGCCGGAAGGCAGAAGAATCGTGCCCGGCCAGTTGGTCACCGGCGACAAGGACGGGCCACGTTTTGTACCGGGTGTCATGACTGAAGATGGCTTCCTGCCGGGTCAAATAGTGACGACGGAGAAAGGGGAGGAATTTGTTCCAGGCCAGGTGATCGAGACCAGCAGCGGGCCAAAATTTGTGCCCGGCCAGATAGTGGAGACTCGGACCGGACCTAAATTCGTACCCGGTCAAACGGTGGACACGCCGGACGGACCACGTTTCGTGCCGGGTCAGATCGTCGATACCAAGGTAGGACCGACATTCATCCCCGGTCAGGTGATCTACACCGAAGAAGAGGGATCTCGTTTCGTGCCGGGACAAGTGGTGGACACGCCGGACGGGCCTAGATTTGTACCAGGTCGCGTGGTGGAGGCCGGCGAAATGGGCGTGACCTTCGTCCCAGGTCAAATCGTACAGACGGAAGAGGGGCCTTGTTTCGTCGCCTCCGATCTCATTGATACACCTGAGGGCGAGCTGGAATTCTCTGTGCAGGGCTTCGAAGTCACTCCCGAGGAGCTGCGACTATTACGGCCGCAGCATTTACACTATAATCCACGCTTTCGCCATCGCGGCGAGACCAGTATAGATGCTAAGATGTTGCGCGAGCTGTCCGAGGCGGGACTATCCGTGGGGCGAAAAGTCACGACGAATCTGCCGACGGTGGACGTGGATGTGGATCCGAAGGCAGTGGCCTTAGAGCAGGCCCTCGCCGTGGCGACCACAAAGTTGGGCCTGCAAGGTGGTACGGCGGTAAAGCTGGCGCAAGTTATGTCGACGATTGCACAATTAGCGAGAAACATTGTCCTGCAGCAGCAACAGCAACAAAATTCAGACACAGCAATAATGACAAACGGCAATCGATCACCTGTTATTGAAGCCGAAGACAGAAGGACAAACGATGATAGTAATGTCGAATTATTTCGAGGTATAATAAGGACGGCAATCGCAGCAGCCGCCATAACGATATCGAACGATCAACAAGTAATACTGGACAACAACAATTCTCAAGACTTTGTCTACTCCTCCATCAGCGAATCGTTTAACGTGCTGTTGCGTGAAAACGATCGAGAGGTCGATCAATTGGTAGACGAAATCCTAAAAATTCTCTTAATTCCGCAGAATCGCAGTTCTCTTTGCCAAAGCGTACTGTCGGAACTGCTAGATATCAAAAACAGCAAAGTGAATATACTCAAGTCGACCGTGAGTCCAGACCAGCCAATGCGGAGGGACGCCGTGCTAGACAAGCTATCAATGATTCTCGAGGAGGAACACGGCACGGATTTAATTGGACCGGCCTTTCGAACCGTTTCGAAGAACGATCCCGAACTGGTGTCGCTCGTACTGCAGAAGGTATCGCAGCACGTGGCGGACATCGCGACTGAGAAGGAGGCTGCGGAGACGGTTTACAAGGCGATTGTCCAAGCGGTCCGGGAATCAAGTGAGATTCACGTGAAGGAACTGCTGAACGCCGAGGGGCCGAACGTTCGCGAGATGCTGCTTCAAGCGGTGGGCTTGGCACGAGCTCTCGGGATGTCCGGCACGGCGAACAGCTTGCTGTCTGTGATCAGCGACGAGAGATCTACTCGGGCGCTGGCGAACGATCGGGTAACCATGGACGTACTGAGGAGGCTGGCGATCATGAGGAAACTCGCGGAGGAGCGGCCACCCTTTATGAACGTTCTCGGACAGCTGTGCAGCGATCCCGAGCTGGCCAGAGCGAATCCGCGATTACGAACCCTCGTAAGAGAGAGCGCCGCGCTGATGATAGTACCCGAAGAGACTCCATTGCTGTCCTCAGCCGACGTTCCAACCGCGTTGCTGTGCACCGACAACAGCCTGGCAATGGAAGAGTTCCTACTGAGGAGAAGCCACAAGCCTTCGGCTATCTTCATGATTTTGAAGCAGGGTATGCAGGCGGTCGTGCCTAGAGAGGCCTCCAGATCGGTGCTGACCGGTGAGGTCGCCTACACCGTTCTCGACGAGGATGGTATACATCACTTCGAGCCGTTGCACGTGTTCTCGGCTCTCAGGCTAAATCGTCCAGCCGCTCATCGGTTCTCCATGTACTGTTGTCCGGTAGCAAAGGAGGTGGACATTGACGGCGAGATCATGTCCACCACCTTCAACGGCACGACTTCGATCGCGAGCAGTTTGGACGGTAGTTCTAACAAACAAGAAAGTAACGGTACCGCGACTCTGTCAAGATCCGAGCAATCAGCCGCTTTTTATTCGGTCAGCAGAGAGAACACGCCGAGTCTGAAGAGATTGAACGGCGCTCGGCAACGGGGCAGTTTCGATCGGGTAAAGTATTAGGACGATGAAAAAAAAAGAGACTGAATATTTGTAATATTTATAAACTTTCCGTCCAAGTTGATAGCTTTTATTTTACATAAACTTGACGAATTATACTTAATCAAGAAAGTGACTCGTATTAAATCTAATTTTGTGATACAATACTCGAGATTCTCATCTCTTGCTAATTAATTCTTTCAGCGTTACTTGGTTCCAAAATCTGGTCTCTACTCTTTGATCAAAACAATAATTTTAGCACAATTCAACTGCGTTTTACAATTTGTGAATTTGTGAAATAAACGCATCACCTCTATCTATCTTTATTTCAAGGTGCACTTGAAAAAAAAAGTCGGACACAGTTTTCCATTTCTATTTTGTGCTGTCGTATTTTTGTTACAGGGATCCTCAGAAAATTACGTCGTCGTGAAGGACTACGTCGCGGACACCGATGGATTCACCGTGAACATCGGCGACATCGTCGAGGCCGTCGAGCACGACGGTTCGGCAAAGTAAGCAATTTTTAGTTCAAGGCTGCAATTTAAAAAGAGAAGAAAAAAGACGGTAGCTTCTCGATGAGTATTGTCATCGCGCCGCTTTTCGTATCGCGAGAACGTACACGTGGGTGGCGTACCGTTTCGTGGTGGAATAAAATCCACCGGCGCGATGATCTAAAGATAACCCGCGCGACTCATCGTTCACACGCGCGTCTCACGCGGCGCGCGTCGACGTAGCCCCACGATAACGATTGTCCAGGCTGTTTATCACCGATACCCGAGAGATCTCGGCGGTACACACGGAAGCGCGAGCCGAGAGATCGGATTGGACAAGCGCATTTATGGCTAGCAGGTGCATCTCGCCCCAACATTGATGCTGCCTGCGTCTCCTCGCGAGAACGAGCGCGGCGAATATCGAATCTTAAAGGCGACTACCCAGATAGAAACGCATGAAGACAAATTTTAGCATCATTTAAATTTTTAAATATGTATAATTGTAAATTATTATTCAAGTAAAATAGTAAGTAATGGTGTTTTTTATTTTTAAGTAATTTTTCTTCACAATTTTCTCAATATTTACAACTTATTATAATTATAAAATTCTTTTTTTAGCAAAATATGTGTGTTTTGCAGAATCACGTTATGACACCTAGTGTAAAATGTGAATGAAAAGAAGGAATAATTCTGCATTTACAAAAATTTCCTATCTGGATACTTTTTATACGCGTAACTGCGGTCACATTTTGACCACGCGGCTTTTCTATGTGACGTGATCGTGAGGAAACCCGGAGGTCAAACTAATCCGGATGTCGAACCGTAGAATGATGAGGATCATTGCCCTGCGGGCGTAAGACACGCTTGGGCTTCTGCTTGCACACCCGCCTGCGGTGTTCTATTTTTACGCTGAACGGTGGTTTTATTATTGGCGTTCGGTATGTTCCGTCTGACATATTACGCGAAATTCGCCAATACTCTGACAGATGGAAAATTCACGCAAAATTTACAGTCGCATAAAGATCTCGCGGTGGCGATCTTGCGATTATGCAAGAAAATTGGTGACCGTGCGCTTGCTTGTACAATGCATGAGTAATCCACGAATGATCGAGGACAAAAAGTCTCAGGGAACTGCTCCTAAATCGCATGGAACTTCTGGAACGGAAGGAACGTGCCGTGAAAGCTACGCCTCGCTCTTACACGCTGTAAAATTAGCACAGCACATGGCTTTCAGCTGTATCCGCAAAATTAATAAGGTGGAAATGGCATGTTAAAAATATCAATTCGCAAATGGTACCTTCGTCCTGCCACAATGCTTGCGAAACATCCGCTTTAATCGCTTTGCACGTTAAAGACTCACAAAAGACTCCATAACAATTGATTGAATAACAAATAGAGATAACTATAGTTAAATAAAAATATAAAACATAACTAAATGTATAACAAATATATAACATCAAGAGAGACAAGTCTCTCTCTTCTATAAACTTTTCGTCGCATGCAAGGATGGACAAAACCAAGCAGCGGACGCTTCGCATTGTTGTAGGAAGGCAAGGATGGATCCCGACTTGGAGGTCGAAGTCGGCGATATCTTGGACAATTCGGCCGCCAAGCACAAGCTTTCGATTCGGCCACGTCGAACTCACGCAGATCCACGTGCTCGGAGCAGCCCGAGCGTCGACTCGAACTCGAGCCTTCAAAGGTAAGGCGAGGCATCGAGAGATCGAGACAATGATGTTTATTTCTACTTTGGAAATTGTCTGATAAGAGAGAGGCTGGAATTATAACGTTCCGCAACCGCTAATTTTATCGCCGCGAAAGCGCAAATTAGCTCTTTGACGTGCGATATTTCACCCTGGTCTCGTAACAAAGCCCGACCAACTCAAAATAGAATAATGAAGGCTGCGACATTAAATTTTGATTCATCAAGAACACGTCATCATCGACTTCCGGTGCTGTAAGATAACGATTGTCGTCATCGTATAAAACGCTGTCGCGCTCACATAAACAATGATGATTCAAGAAATATGTATTAATTTTCAAAACTTGAACCCAGATTGGCTTCAACAACTTACTGATAAATAATTTGATAAAGTGTCGTAAGAAATTTAAATCTCAGAATCTCAATTCTAAATTAATATATTAAAATACGCTGTACCAATTGTAGCAAATGTCATATTGCGATCCACGAGAAAAGAAAATGTTGAGAAAGTTTATTTTTACAAACAGATGTCATAATAAAAACTGTCACAATCTTGGCCAAAAATATAAAATAATAAATTACACTAAAATTTATTATCCAAATAGTATTAAACCAAATAGTATTAAAAAATTAAATTAAGAATGTTTATGTGGTGATTCGATGTATCTCTTTGCTGTTGCATCGTTTAGCGGAATAGTCAGTCAAATTCCTGCGACACGTGCACGTTTTGTGACCGTTTAAATACGACAGACGGGACAGAAGCAGCCTGTTGTCATGCAGCCACATTGGATGCGAATTTGGACTTGCACGGTTCTGAAATAAATTCAACACCGCTGAATTATGACGACGTTAATGAAGATTAAGCATTTATAAACGTCCTGGGCAATAATATCTCGCGCGATCGTATCTCTGCGTGATTGGCGGCAGGCCAGTGTCAGTAGAACCGATAATGCACAACTTATCGCTAAAGGAAACCTTCAAAAATAGAAAAATATAAAAGGCATTGACATTAATGAAACATTGAGGATGTTTTGCAACATCTCAATATATATATATATTTATAATTTTAGGAAACTACATTGTTAGACTGCAATGCGTTTTATTACGTAAAGTTAAAGCGATGTTCGAATTTGTGAGACTGGGATAATTTCACACCTCTCTATAACTATGAGAATGGAACTGTTGCATGATAAAGCTCTTGTGTAGCACGTCGAACACGTTCGCCAGCAGATTTTGCGTTCTGTGAATGGACGATGACTTCGATGACAAAATGGCACGATGCCTTAGTCATTCTGCAAATATAACTGCGCGACTCCTACGCTTTCAAATGTCTATCTATATCATCTCTTTCGATAACTTCCGATCTGATCTAATCTAGTTATATAGATGAACCTTAAGATTATCGACGAAAGAAACGAGAACAAAGTCTATATAAAAAATATTTCCAAAAAATAAATTTCCATTTAATAAGTTTTTTTAATGATAAAAATGTACAATTAGATTACCAGAAATGATTAAAACAATTCTCAATAAAATATGTTTTGTAATACACAGACGTAATATTACAAAATTTTTTTAGAATGTCGACAATTTT
Organism: Tetramorium alpestre; assembly: GCA_021460005.1. NCBI lineage: Eukaryota > Metazoa > Arthropoda > Insecta > Hymenoptera > Formicidae > Tetramorium > Tetramorium alpestre. The sequence goes on along the minus strand of JAJVSH010000026.1, from coordinate 103,105 downwards.
AGAAAAATACAAGTATTCGGCGAATTGTTTTTTTTTTACAATATACAAATATCTAATAAGATTTATTGTTTTACAGGGTATACGTTCGTACATCTGATGGAAGGCAGGGATGGTTACCTTTATCCATTTTAATGCAAACGGCGCTTAGTGAAGAGACTTCATCAATGAATCGGCCAGAAGATTCTCATTATCGACGAGAGTAAGTACCTCCACATAATTCTCAATTTTTTAAAATATATATTTATTCTTATAATTCTCAATTATATTTAAATTTAATCTTTTTTTCAATTATTTTTCACTTTATTTTATATCGCAAATCATTAATCAATTACGATACTCTCAATTTTTGCAAGTATGTTTTATGCTATTAATGCAATTAATAGTAAGATAAAAATTGTCTCATTCGCTTTGTTTACAGGGCCGTCGTGAAGGAGCTAATCGAAACGGAGGAAGAATTCGGCAGGGATATTCAACTCGTCGTCGAACGTTATCTAAAACCTCTCGACAATCCTGGCGTTCCGCGGGTCGTACGAGATAACAAAGAAATTATCTTCACTAATTTGAAGCAAATAGCTGATTTTCATAACACGTATGTATTTACAATAGCGTACACTGATAGGAAAACGCAAAGGCGCATTACAACATTGTTAGACGAGCATTCATAGATACATCATTATACAATACCTAATACACTTTTGTTTTTTTTTAATTGGCTCTTTCATTCAATTCTGTGAAAATTAAAGGATGTTAGACATACACACATTTATTTCCATTTGTAAATGATCTGCAAAATTTATCTATCTAATAATATTGTAAATTTTATCTTTTCCCACAGATTTGGTATATTTACGGAAATTATGTGTATATTATTTATTTTATATTATTTTAATACTTAATATTTATTTTATATTATTTTAATTACAAGTAATTACGCAAGTAATTAATTTTATTATTCATAATTGCGAACACATCGAAGAAACACATGCACACTCGAGCAATCTTTAATTACATACATTATTTATTTATTGATTTATCAATTATATCACCAAAGATTGTTACACATTATATGTACGCATACAATTCTCCACACATTATTCTTTCACTTATAGCGGAATATGATGTACAAAGCGTAAGTTCATCGTTGAAACGTATTTTGTGTGGTAGTGTGCTTCTTCGTACATGTGAACGTGCCCCAAAAATTAATCTATATCTATATTATCGCTTTTTAAGAACTTAATTACAATGCCCTACTTAACGTTGGACATGATTTCTTTCACGTAACAAAAATCAAATGTTACTATAAAACCTCATAGGCTTGAATAAGTAAATATAATTATTTCCAATCTTATTATAAAAGAAAATTATCATGTTATTATACTTACGACATTGATGTACAATATTAGTAGAAGTTAATTTTGTATTGACTACGTTACTAACTCGATCGTTAATTCATCAGCGCTTATCGATATTGCTCTTGCAGTTGCTGTTTTAATCTGAGATTAAATTAGATTCTAATTTCTGTCGTGAGACTCATAAGACTCATTTTCCACCCTCCGTGTACAAGTAATTAATACTGACAATCTCAAAATATGCCACATTTCTTGGGATTACCTTGGACTGCGTAATGCTCCTAAGCGTGAAGCGTGTCGCATTCTAAAGATGACACAGACTTCCATTCCGTAGCATGTTAGGCGTGGTGTGACTTTGGCATGATAATTAATTCCGGCCTTACTTAGATCGTTCGGCAGGGTGTTGATCGAGGGGGTCAAGTACTATGCGGATCAACCACGTATGCTTGGCAAAACTTTCTTGAGACTGGTAAGTGACACATTGTCAATAATCTTCATTACTAAAATAATTATGTCAACGTTCGCATTAAGTAAATAATTGATTTTTATTATATTTTTTATTTTACTCTTTATTTTTTATTATATTTGTAATTATTTTCATTTTAATTGTATTTGTAATTTTCTGCGCAAGAACGTAAAACGAAATAGTATTTCTTTGATATGTGAGACGTGAACTTGTAAAGACATAAAATGAAAATTTATATGAAAGAACAATATGAAGAAATATATTTAACATTACGTAGCTGATGTTTGAATTCAATTATTGATTACAATAAGACTCTATTCTATTCCAGGAGAGAGACTTTGACAAGCACGTGGCGTATTGCAGAGATGAGCCTGCTGCTCAGGAATTTCTTCAAACAAACGACGAAGTACGCGAATACTTTGAGGCAAGTTCTATAATTGCAGAAATTTATTTTTTATTAATTTAGATAAGAGTGTCAGTTTTAGTTAAATATTAATTGCCAAGCTTGAATTGGCAAAACTGAAGAAGTGCGAGATTCAGTTTCCAAACTAAATTAGATTAGCTAGAACGAAATGAAAACTTAATCACGCGAAACATAATAAATTAGGTGCAAATACCAAGATTATATGATGACAAACTAATATTTCACTATTCTAAAAATATTCAGATACATGCATCCAAATACAAAGTCAAACATGAGCTATTAATAAAAACATAGAAAAAAATATATAAAAATAGATATAAATTAAATATCAGATTGTATATTAAATATGTCGTGGCATATACATATACACATATAAAACATGTCTTAAAAAATATTTTCTGCAAATTGTATTATCCATTAATAATATCTTTTAAAAGTTTTTGAGTACAGATCACATAACTGCTCTAAAATTTCAAAATAAATCCTTTTATTTGTAATTTCAATGCGTCACGCGCGTTGCTTGCTTTCATCGGAATCATCGGATCCCATGTTCGATCGCCGCGGAGGTATGGATTTGAGAAAATGATGTAATTATATAACACGCGGGGGATATATGCGGGCGTGTGTCCAGCCCTCGAAATAGCTGAGTTTATTCTTAACAGACGGAACATCTTTCGCTTCTCTTACCTACGACTGATAGTATCGAGATGCGCATTATTCAGAAAAATGCGTTTTTGATCAAAATTCAAAGTGCATTAATATAGACAATATTGTATAACACAATATTACTGCGACATCATAGAAAAGAATATTTCCAATTGAACATATTTTGTTATAAATATATAAATATTTATTTCGAAATCTATATTTATAATTTACAAGTCTACTGACTTGAAATTATTCTTTGAGATTACGTTTCTGTTAAAACAATCGAGAAATTAATCTCATTCTTAATAAGACTCAATCAAAAGACTCTTTCCTATAAAAGTATTTTAGCAAGTATTCAAGCAAGACATTCCAGATTCTTGACATTTTTCTGCGGACAATTCTTATGTGTCATTTACGTGCTGAAGGGTGAATATAAGGGCAAAAAGAGGCACGCAAAGGAAAAGTGGATCTCGGGGTAGAGTATCGATGATCCGCGCGATTTTCGTGTTGTTTTCGCGCGTGGTCACTCGCACACGAAATCGTCTAAGGCGTCTAAGTATAGCCGTTGCCGTATTGGTCTTCCGAGTGTGCCGCGGCGGCGGTTGCGAGCGCCCGAAGATTCTTCGTCAGTGCCGCGGACCACTGACCACCACACCGTCCGTATGTGAGAATCTCCGAGCGCGATCCACGGAATCTGAGGCTCAGGAGCCGGACTCCTGCGCGCAGTCCATCTGCGAGCCAGCCGCCCCTCGGCGACGAAATACCTCCGACCGGTAGCGATCTCAGGGTGTTCCCTCCTCGTTCAAGGTGCGCGTCCAATACGCAGTTCTGCGTTCTCCAAATGCCGAGGCGTCTTCGCAACCTTCGCAACGTCACGTCAATCGCGCGTCGTCGTCATCCCAATGTGCGGTGACCACGCGCACTGCGGGGGTGACACGCACCCGCGTTTGCATGCAAAATCCAGTCACACATCCAAAAATACATGTGTTCATGCCAAATCTTCCCCGGTGTCGAATTACGGCACGACGGTGTCGGCAAATTCGTTCGTTGCGTCGCGAGAATCACCGTTGAGAATTACCTCGAGCCCGGAAACGTGCTGCGATTTATCGTTTCCTTAATCTCTAATTGCTCCAGTTGCGAAGCACGTATCGTGAAGTAGACAAAAGTATCGACGACAGTAGTGTATGTGCGAGAGAATTTCAAGTTTGACATTAAATTAAATGTACCATGAAAAGACCATAAGTAGGAGAACGTAGCTATAATCCGAGATCGCACAGGTCTGGATGAATGTGTAAGAATAATGAAGAAATTCTTAGGAATTTCGGTGAAAGAAAGCTAGGATTTGAATTTAATTCTATATAAACACTTTGTATGTGACTTTGTCTGTGAACGTACACAGAAATTTGTTTAAAATATTTCTATACCATTTCTATGATATGGCTGAAACTGGACGTTCCGATCATTCGCACCGTCGCTTCGTTTCTTGCAGGAGTTGAGCCAGACTCTGGGTGACGATAAGAGCATATCAGAACATCTGAAGCTCCCGATACAACGCATAAACGACTACCAGCTCCTGTTAAAGGTAATGTAAAGTAATTTAATAAAGTTTTACCTTCGTTTTGTTCCAAGTTGACTGTAGAAATCTGTTTCATAATCTTATTACACTCGTGACAGAACAGAAGCACATCATTGCCTCGCAAGTTCTCGAAAACATCTTCAAAGAGATTATTTTCAAAAATGAATGAAACAAACATATTCAGTAGACTCGACATTCTTTTTTAGCTGATGAAATCAGCATGTAAGAGACAATATGAGACAACTGAATGCACAGATATACAGCACGACCTATATTTCCGCTCGAATTTTATTGCGCCAGACGGAAATAGCGCGGCGCTAAAGCGCTTTCCACTTTGCCTTGAAATCGTGTCTCCTCGACATAATTATCACAGCCATTCATTTCAAGTGTAGATTAACGGCGTACCATCCGTATCGTATTTTAAATTATACAAAAAATTCCCATTAATACATGTCTCTTAAGAATTTGGAATCAATTCAACAGATATTTCTATTTGTATTTAATTATATCACTATATAAGACTTGTGAAAGAAGAATTTTAGTTCTAATTGTACAAATTGCATATCAAGATTGTTCAAGTACGTAGACAGTGCTCGTCGTGATATTCGTTTAAGCCAAGTAGATAAATTTTATTAGCAAGCGGGCCAGTTGCCCGGGAAAATGAAAATCTAGGCAGTGAATTCAACTTCAACTTTTACGTTCAAGTATAAGCTAGAACGAACCGCGAAGGTAATAGTTTTTGGCCTATACATTGTTTGTTGATAGCATCACTGCAGACTGCCATCGCTTTAACGATTACGTGTTTTAAAATAAACGTAGTAAACATTCGGAAGTCTGAAATAATATCATAGTTAATTATTACTTCGTCGGCATCAACAAGTCTGCTAAATTTAGAACAAATGAATACGATAGTATAACTTTCTCTGTTAAAGTATCTTCTCCGTTCTCGCGATTAAAAATTCTTTCGTACTTTAGCATAAAATGTATTCTTCGTATTTGAATACTGGAAATGTATAATATGTATTAACTGCTGGAAATGTATGTGTTAAAAAAGTACACAGAAAAAAAGAATATTCTTATTTTGACAATATTTTTAGTTTCAAAATGGAAATCTTAAAATGAGATTATATTGCGTCAAACAAAGAAAATTTACTTGAATGAAGATGTATTTTAAGATTTTATACAGTTTAATCAAGAAAGTAATATTCTTCTTATTTGAGAATAATTTTCTTGAATAGAGCAGAAAAAATATTGGATAGAAAATAACATGTTTAAATCAAAGATTATAATTTTCTTCAAATAAAATTTAATAATTTCTATTCTTGAGATAACAATTATAGTATTGAAATACGACTATGATTGTTGAAATTTAAGATTTGCAAATTCTTCTAAGAAGATTATAAATTGTTGCGTATATATGAAACAATGAACGTGTTCGTATGATTATATAAGCGTTGAAGTGACACTTGCTTTTTTTCTGTGTAGTATCGCCGAATTTGTCGAAGAATATATCTTTCGATGAATCTGGGCTCTCTATATAAAAACGACGCTACAGAATATTTCGCGTTTGTATTTGTACGAATGTGTGGGCGTTGTACGGATTTAGCTAGCTAAAAGTGCGCGTTCGTCTACATAGTATATTATCCATCGAGTCACGATTTAGCTCTATGGAAAAACTCTATGCAAACACGAGACAGGTGCAAGCGTGGAAAATTGCGACGGTAATAATCGTATCGAGGTATGCAAGTTAATTCGGTCCAAGGATGAGAGTCGCGACGTTGCGTAAAATTCGTGCGATCGTAGACGGACTGTGAGACAAATCTTATTTTGATTTATTCCGTCACATAGTTGTTGAATTTGAAATGATTGCATTTACAGTACAGAAAGAAATTCACGAGTATATTTGCGCATATTCTTTGCAGGAGCTGGTGAAGTATTCGACCCGATTAGGCGAAAATTGCGATGACCTGCAAAAGGCGTTAGAGTTGATGCTAGGAATCCCCCATAGGGCGACCGATAATAAATTTATAAGCAATATCGAAGGTTACAAAGGGAACATTCATAAACTTGGAAGATTACTTACGCACGTAGGTATATGTGTGTTAAAAGATAATAAGTAGATTAGAAAATATAGAAGAATTAAAAATAATGGAGAAGGATTCATTCCTATGAATTTAATATTTCATTTTTCTTGCAATAATTAGATATAAATAAGTCGAATTTTATCAATCATAAAATGATTACATAAAAATTGTGATACTTTTTTTTTTAGGAATGGTACACGGTTATTGATAAAGAAGGAAAAAGCAAAGAAAGATACTTGTTCCTGTTTAAAGCACGAATTCTCATTTGCAAAGTCAGACGGATATCGGAGGATAGATCAGTTTTCATCTTGAAGGATATTATTCGAGTAAGAGGAGATAGAGAAGACGACACGTTATGATATTTGCAATTAAAACGTATAAAATAATACAATAAATTCAAACGTTTTGTTTCAGTTACCAGAAGTAGAAGTAAAGGATCATCCCGACGACATACGATCTTTTGAACTACATAATCCGGCTGTATCCAATTACCCTATCACTTTAGTGGCTCACAAAGATCCCGTGAAAGCCTACTGGCTCAAAGAAATCCGTCAGTACGCAAGTGACTTGGTCGCTCTCGCCGAGCACGCAGCGGATGATCTTCAAGTAACCGAAGAAATTCCGGAAGGCAAGGAAGAACTCAAGAGCGACGAGAAGCCGGTGCCAGTGAAAGTCGAACCACCACAAGTCACGAATCCAGGATTACCTAAAATCCAGAGTAACCCGAAGGAGGAACCAAAGGCGAAGACAGACATTAAGAAGGACACCACGAAAGTGGTTGCGGAAAAGAGAAAAGACTCCGTTGACACAACCGTCAATACATCAGAAGTAAAGAAGACTAAAGTTGAAGAAGCGCAAGCAGACATGTCCCGAAGATATTCTTCCAGTCGATATAGCGCCTCTTCGAAAGTCGTGGAAGGTGAGAGCTTGTTGATGAAATTGTAGAGTGCTCGATAGAAATATTTCATTCTAATACGGTGTCGCATGTGGAAGCTCGTTAAAGCTGATGATCGATGTTGCGCCGGATATATGTTATAGTTGCAACGCTTATTATATATTTGTTTACTTGTCAAATTTTCAAGAACGTCAAGAATAATTCACAATTCTCAAACCGTTCCTTTCGGCAGAGTTAAAACGTCGGTAAATCTCGCACCATCTTATATAATGTTCACAGAAAAAGAAGATAATTTCAAGCTTTCTAATCTGACTTCTATGAATGTACTATGTATCAAGTAGTAAGGTAGTTTCCGACTAATATCCCTGTAGAGTATTCATCGATATCGAGCAGTCGTAATGGCGTGTCCTCCTACATGGAATCGGCGGCGGCCGCCGCCGTCGAGACGAGAATGTCTTCTTCTTCGTCGCTAGGGATGGGTCGAAAGTCGGAAACCACGTCTTCCTACGAAACTGCGATCGTCGGTGGCACGGCAATGGATGCGAACGTCGAAAGCAGAAGTGCCAAAATCACTTATGACACCGATGTTGGCAAACCGGCGTTTATCAAGACGATAGAGGGATGCAATGTAGAACGTAAGTATGTGACAGCAGAGCTTTTAACGAATACATTATCCTTATGTTATTTTTAATTGACAATGCAGGGCGTACGAAAGTAGTATTAAGTGATTGCTAGGAATAATACGTACATTTCTCTCTTCAATTGTCACAAAACATACATTTTTATTGTTTTAGCGATGCAACCAAAAAAGGCATTGATACACGCCATAGGTAAAGTGACACGTACTTCGCTTTAGTCTTATCAGCATTCACTATTCTCTACATTTCTTCCATATATCTTTTCGTGTTCTTCTTATAGCCAATAGAGCAAACTGCTTTTAGACGTAATATTACGTGGCTGATTAAACATGCTTCATCGCTAAACTATAGATGTACGCTATACACAATGTATCTACACTAAACATTTACGTCTCATTACACTGACACATTATTCTACCGATCTATACACTACAGACATTTGCACTGACATATCTACACATTATATTGCTTCTTCAATTGTAAAGCGACATCAAAGCATTTTGTTTAGAAATATATATCCATGTATATGTATGTTATGTATATTCTTGATGATATTTTTTATATAGCAAATGAGTTTTTTGTCAGATATCAAATGGTAATATTTTTCAACACGCACTCAAGTTTGTTCCCCGATGCACATTCATATTTTCATGAATCACAATATCAATAGCAGTGTTATGTGTCAATCGATGTCTACGCATAAAATCATGTGTAATAATCAAATCGTACGTTATTATACATTTAATAACTACGTTAAATTCAGTCTGAAATTGTAATTTTTACATTCCTCCCTACTTTGATTGATGCTGGAAGGAATTAGGTATATTAATTAGGTATATTAATAAATCTGTTATATGATATAAAATATACATATAACGTACGACGCTATTTATTTTGAATATTTTAGATATACAGGACAGTTGTATTGGAATTGACGGACTCGCTTCTCACCATTCTCATTTCCTTCGGAATCACGACACGTCGTTGCTTCGCGTTAATTCAAATTGTTTTTTATAGCTGGAGAAGTTGCCACTTTCGAGTGTACGATGTTAACCAGCGACCCGACCACCAGGTTACAATGGTTGAAGGATAATAAACCGATGGAGGACAAGCTAGCTGATCGCGTCACCGCCATGATCACCGACAACATATGTAAACTTGAGATTCAAAACGTTCACGAGTCAGATTCCGGCATATACACCGCACGTGCTCTGAATGAAAACGGCGAAACAACATGCACCGCTCAATTAGTGGTTCAGAAATGTAAGTTACACTGTTATATATACAATTACAATTCTAAACGTGATAATAATAATTCTATTTCTTTATTGATGTAAAATATTGTAGTGAGTGAGGAAGAGAAGAAGGCGAGGGCAGAAGCGAATGCTCCTATATTTTTGGTGCGTCTGAAGGACACCGAGCTTCTCGAGAACACCTATCTACGTTTCATGATTAAAGTCAAAGGCGATCCTAATCCGGAAATAAAATTGTAGGTTTCAAACTTTGCAAGAATGTTCTATTTGTAAAATTTATATTTTAGAAATAGACATCAATGTTTAATTTTAAACGAAAGAGAACAAGAAACTCTTTCAACTATTAAGTAATAAAGTTTAAAAAATGTGCAACAGACATTAGAAGGATGTCTGAAAAAGATATCTTGAGACATCTGTTTCAAATGTCTGAAAAAAATTTATATATTAATGCGCATTTTTCTTAGTTTCAAGAATAGCACCTTGATCGACGCGAAACATGAGCGCGTGAAAATTATTCGAGACAACGCCGAGAAGGGATTCTACGAATTGGTGATCGCTGACGTTCAGAAACAGGATGCTGGAAAGTATTCCTGCACAGCTATGAATCGTTACGGCGAGGCTACGTGCGAGGCGATTGTGACAGTGACAGATGAAAAGCCACTTTTCCAGGGTCTTCCCGAAGGTCTTCTCGAACTTGGAACCGAACCGAAATTTATTTGGACGCGCGACGGCCAGACGTTCGATCCTGAGGAGAGATTTAAAGTTCTCTTCAAGGATAACGAAGACACTCTGGCACTGGTATTCCAACATGTGAAGCCCGAGGATGCCGGTCTTTACACGTGTGTGGCGCAGACCAGCACAGGTAAAGATTATATTGTATTAATTAATATTACAATATATTTATATAGTCTTCTTCTTTTGATAGCGATACAGCCTTCGTTTAGATCCTGGCCTCCTTCAGTTTTTTATTCCATTCGTTTCTATCTATTTGTGCTCCGGGAGTGAACAGTGTTCTTACGTTTCATGATTCTAAAGCCGTTCGTTTTAAGTTGTTCACTTCCAGTAGTTCTTTTGCATCTTTAGTGCGAATTTTATTTTTCGTCGCTTCTTGTTGATTCGTCTATCCTGCTGTCCATATTCTTTCTCGTGGGAAGTAGGCTGTGCACAAAGCAGTATTGTGGCAAATTAATATTGACGCATCATCATAGATCATATAACATAATCCTCGGTTTCAGAGCTTGAGAAATCTAGCGTAATCAAAGGCACTGTTTCTCCGCTAATAGCAGTAAGAAGAATAAAATGATGAACATATTCTTTAATAGAAATGATTTAATAAGACACAATCAACAATTCTGAAAATTAATTATAAAATACAAAGTACACAAAGTAGCTGTAGTTATAATTTTTTATAAAAAAGCAAATTATCCGAGGAAAGTCTTTAATGCATAATTGATTAGTTAGTTAATCCAATTATCCCTCTCTCTCTCTCTCTCTCTCTCTCTCTCTCGTCTATTTTCTGGCCTTTGCTACGCAGGCATCAGGCATCAGGAAGCAGCTTGCCAAATTTCTCGCTGGTAGATTCTGAAGAGCGTAGAGAGACGCGAGTGTTATAACGTGCCATGTGTTGCTGCGTCGCGTATAACGTTATTACGAACCTTTCCGGGTGATTATGTAGCGATCACGAAAAAAATAGAAATTACTAATCGCTGCGTGAATCGCATAACTATTCCACGCATACCTACGGTGATCATCCGTCTTATATTACAGAGGACAGTCTTTTATTTTGGTCTGTATCTTTTAGATTTATTTTTTTCTTAAAAACTCACATTTGTCCTTTATTTCTGAAAAGTCCTATAAAATGTCCTATATTCCTGTCCTATATTTCAGTCTTTATCACCTTTGTATATTTTGTATAGTTTAAATAAAGATATATATATATAT
>JAJVSH010000026.1:37604-83291 GCA_021460005.1 Tetramorium alpestre | reverse complement strand
ATATATATTTTTATAAATTGCCTATATGTTTATAATACAATCATTGTCTTAATATAAAGCAATCTGCGCTTGTTACAGCCGAACGAAGGAGACCGTCGTTTACAAAGCCATTAGAAAATACGAAGGCCGTGGTTGGGCAACCATTGAAACTGGAAGCTCAAGTATTAGCGTTCCCGAATCCGCAAGTGCAATGGTTCAAAGATGGAATACCATTGAGACACACGAAGGAAATAAACTTCATAAACGAACCAAATGGTCTCATCGGATTGAAGATGGATTACGTGCGTCCGGAGGACGCAGGAACCTATTCGGTGACCGTGTCCAACGCGCTCGGGGAGATCACGGGTACGGCTAAAGTAGAAGTGGAAGAAAGAGAAAAAAGACCGGAATTCGTCGCAAGTCTTCAACCGCAAACCGTCGTCGAAGGTTTCCCAGTGAAGATGGAGGTGAAAACTATAGGAAAACCGACGCCCCAACTCAAGTGGCTACGAGATGATGAAGAAGTCAGTATAATAGTATTACTAATTTTAGTATTGTATAATATTCTCTCGATATATTTTAAATTGATATTTACTTCTTAAAATGATTAAATGTATTTTCAGATCGTTCCAAATAACAAACATGTTAAAATCGTTAGTCAACCGGATGGTAGTCAAGCTCTGATTCTCGACAAGGCAACGCCAGAAGACGTCGGCGTGTACCAGGTAATAGCCGGCAATACAGAAGGCACTGCATCCTGTAAAGCTAAGTTAGATGTTGCCGGCAAGGTGAAATCAGACACGCCGGAGGAAAAACCGGCATTCACTAGCCCTATGCGCGACGTATCCATCGAAGAGGGCCAACCATTGTCGCTAGATGTGTCATTCGTCGGCAATCCAATCCCCGATGTGAGCTGGACGAAAGATGGTGAGCCGGTCGTGCCGTCAGAACGCGTAACGATGAGCTGTGACGGGAAGAAGGTCGGTTTACAAATCAATCCGTGCAAGCCCTCTGATGCGGGCGTCTATGGCTGCCGGATAAGCAACCCATTAGGCGAAGACACCACCAGCGGAAACGCCATCGTCCGCAAGGTTTATCAGTCGCCGAACTTTACGCAGAGGTTCACAGATCTGCAACAACTGCCTACGTTCGACGCCAAGTTCCCGGCTCGCGTTACCGGCATACCGCAACCGGAAGTGACCTGGTATTTCAACGACAAACCGATCTTAAAGGACGACGACAAATACAAGATAAAGCGCGACGGTGATGCCTGCTGCCTGTACGTGAAAGACTGCGCGTATGATGATTCGGGACGCTACAAGTGCAAGGCCGTTAACAAAGGCGGCGAGGCGGAATGCGCGGCGAATTTGGCTATAGTCGATAAAATGTAAGATTTTATAGAAAGAAAAGAAGAAATTTTCAAGTTATCTTATATGTATATAATCTATCTGTACTTTCAGTCAAAAAATGCAGAAGGTTGAGCCGCCGACATTCCTGAAGAGGATTGGCGATTGCGAAATCTACAGAGGCATGCCGGCCAAATTCACCGCGTGTGTCACGGGATACCCGGAGCCCGACTTCGAGTGGTATCGCAATGGCGACAGGATTTGGCCTACTGATCGCTTCAAGATGGACCAGGAGGGTAGTTTGCTGCGGCTCACGATATTTAACGTAGACGAGCTGGACGCCGGAAAATACACGCTGAAGATATCCAATCCTCATGGTGAGGATTCCTGCAGCGCCGAGATGGTTTACGAATGTAAGTAAATGAAAAATTTCATCTTCAAGATAAATATACGTCGCGAGGTTTTCGAAATATTTAAACCACTTTTACATTTCGACATTTTTTAACTCCAGCTTTGGAACCACGCGCGAAAAGACCTCTCGCTGATCAATATGCGGATTACGACAAATACCAGAAATCTGGCATGCCGCTGCCCCTGGCGGATCGTCCGATCATCAGCCGCATGATGGATCGTCACCTCACCCTATCGTGGAAACCGTCCATCCCCATCGGCCCGCGAGTGCCTGTGACCTATTTGGTCGAAATGTGCGAACTTCCGGATGGCGATTGGTTCACCGCTCGCACCGGTATTCGCAGCTGCGTCTGTGACATTCGCAATCTCGAGCCGTTCCGCGATTACAAGTTCCGCATCCGTGTGGAGAACAAATACGGCATAAGCGACCCGTCGCCGTTCGCGCAAACATATCGCGCCAAACTGGAGCCGGAACCGCCCAAGTTCTTCCCATACCTACCACCTGGCATCGACTTCCGTCCCGAAACTAGTCCCTACTTCCCGAAAGATTTCGATATTGAGCGACCGCCGCACGACGGCTATGCCCAGGCGCCTAGATTCTTGCGTCAGGAACACGACGCTCAGTACGGCGTGAAGAATCACAACTGCAATCTCTTCTGGTTTGTGTACGGTTATCCCAAGCCGAAAATGACGTATTACTTCAACGATCAGTTGATCGAATCGGGTGGTCGATATGATCAAAGCTACACTAGAAATGGCCAAGCAACTCTGTTTATCAACCGAATGCTCGAGAGGGACGAAGGTGTCTACGAGGCCGTTGCTACGAACGAACACGGCGAGGCTAGGCAGAAAGTTATCCTAAAGATCGCCGAGTATCCCATGTTTATCGAAAGACCCGAGGAGACTATCGTAATGGTGAGAAGGACTGGCCAACTGACCGCTCGTGTAACTGGTGTACCTTTCCCGGAACTCAAATGGTATAAGGACTGGAAACCTATAGCTTCGTCTTCCAGATTTAGGGTACGTTTTTGTTTCACGTTTCTATTATACGACATCTATTATCTTGACATCAATAACAATAGAATCGAATGCAATAGCAGGCTTTTATTTAATCAATATAATAACAAAATAATTAATCACCGCTTTTAGAGCCAGAACTGGTTGATGGATGCTCTCATTTTAATAACAAAATAATACTTTCTACATTTTTTTAGCTTGTAGACAGTACTATTTTGTTATTAAAATGTGAGCATCCATCAACCAGCTCTGGCTCTAAAAAAGCGTTGATTGATTAATTATTTTATGTTATTATCCTGACATCAGACTGCAGAGTAGTGAAAATGTCCAATTTTAATTAAAAGAAATTTGCTTTTAATTAAAAACTTTAATTAAAAATGTTTTGATAAAGAAGATACCTTTTCAATCAGATTCAGTTCACCGAACCAGATATCACGACTCTCATCATCAACGACGCCATCGTGAAGGACGAGGGTCTGTACTCAATCAGCGCGGGTAACGTGGCCGGCTCAATATCCTGCTCAGTGATGCTGCACGTGGAAGAAAATGAGCACGAATACGGATATAGGACGTACAGGAAGAAAATGGACGTGAGACCGCGCGACAAGCCGTTTGACGACTTGTATGATCTGGGCGACGAGCTGGGCCGCGGCACTCAGGGTGTAACTTATCACGCGGTCGAGCGAAGTACCGGAAGAAATTACGCTTCTAAGATTATGCATGGACGCGGTGATCTCAAGCCCTTCATGTATAACGAGATGGAAGCGATGAACAACCTGCATCACCGCAAATTACTGCGATTGCACGATGCCTTCGAGATGAACGATTCAGTCACACTGGTTATGGAATTGTATCCTTGATTATTTCCGCCTCATATACAGTATTAATTATAGTAATTAAAATGTTGGAAAATTTATAAGTTACTTTCCCCTTAACATTAATTATTATTAATTATTCTGAATTATAAATCTTTATTCGCTTAATGTTATTTAAAAATAACACAATTCAATTAATGTCCAATAAACGATCCTTAATGATGATAATTTAGAGCGGCCGGTGGCGAATTAGTGGACAATCTCACAAGACAAGAACACTATACCGAGATAGATATCGCTCGTTATATACGCCAGTTGCTATGGGGATTGGAATACATGCATGGAAATCATTACGCGCATCTTGGTCTGACGGTGAGTTAAGAAATTCAGTTTCTCCAAAAATAAAAATTTTAAATAATCAGTGATTTCCTCTTACACCACTTAAAATAAACATAAAATTCGAGATTTAAATACTTATATTTATTTAAGTACCTATAATAGATATGACTCATAAAATGTCTTTCTTTTAGATACATATTTCTTTTTCATGAAATTTTATCTTTGCTTTAATTAGAATACTATATTTTATTCGATATGTTTTCTCGCAGCTTGGCGATCTACTAGTCTCTCACGCCGGAGGAGATGACCTGAAGATCGGAGATTTTGGACTCGCCCGCAGAATTTCACACACAAGGCTAATGACCTTGGCGTATGGCATGCCAGAATATGTCGCACCAGAAGTGACTAATAACGAGGGTGTTAGCTACGGCGCGGATATGTGGTCCGTTGGTATAATTACCTACATTTTGCTGTCGGGTATTTCACCGTTCAGAGGTTCGAACGATAGAGAGACCCTGAAGAAGATCAGAGAAGGCAAATGGGACTTTGACGACCGATGGAAAAATATCTCGAATGAAGCGCAGGACTTTATTCGCAATTTGTTGGTGTATAATGTTGACAAAAGGATGGACGTTAGGACTGCTTTGGCTCATCCGTGGTTCAATTACATTGATAGTTTGCCGCCAGAACCCTATAGAATACCTTCCGAGAATTTGAAGAACTATTATAAACTTTATCGGTAAGTAAATTATCGTATATATTCTATTAATCTTTTAACAATACAATTAGAACACGCAATTAATTATGCAGAAATAATTTAGAATTTTATAATCATAGTAACATTAGTAATAGTGTTTTCTTCAAGCGGAATAAAATTTTTTTTAATATAGATAGAAAAGATAAAAAAATTGTGTATGAAATATTTGTAAAATTTGCTAGAAAACAAAATGTATAAAATCGATGTTTTTATTGCAGAATTAATACAAGAATTTATTGCAATATTAATATATTTTTATAGCGATTGGTACAGCAACGCTTCTTGCCGCACGTGGTATCGCAGAAGCAAACTGGAGACAGCGTTTGACGATCCATCGCGAATGGTATATCCACCCGGACACAAGTTCACGCCTGAACCCGACAGGAGTCACAGCTCGTTGAAGAAACATTCGCCCAGGACATGGGAAAATCAAATACCATCCAGAGAACCGATCGACACGGAAATTGGAATAATCCAGAGCGAAAGCCAGTGAGTAGACGTCGTAAAATAAATATATCCGATTTGATTTTAAAAGTTTAAATTTTCTCATTGAAATTCTGATCTACAATTTTATTTTAATATTAAATTGCGAATATAGTACGTTTATAAAATATATCTAAATAATTTAGAAAAGACATGTAGAACTATATAAATTATGTAAGTAATTCTTAATGCAATGTAATTTTATGTTAACATTACAAAACTCATACAATTCTTTCATCTTTCATTTATATAGTTATCAGAACGGTCCAGACACATACCTTCTTCAGTTGCGGGACACTGATTTCCCTGTACGACTACGTGAATACATGAAAGTCGCGTGCAATCGTAGCCCCGGATTCTCGCGTTCTATTACAGAAGACAATGGCTTTGACTGGAGGGTAAGTGTATAGCTATAAAATATTACGTTCGAAATAAAAAAAGATTAGCTTCAAATTATTTTCGTTATTAGGCACCCATCATACGGGAACGTCGTCGATTCACGGATGTCATGGACGAGGAGATCGACGATGAGAGAAGGGCACGCATCAATCGGTATGGATCGGCGGACACGTTTACGCTTAGACGTTTGAAGAACGAACTGGGCACGCGGTTAGACAGTTATGCCGAAGCTGAGGCGATGATCGAGTCAAAGAAGGATGGCCAGCCTCCATTCTTTCGCGAGAAGCCACAGATCTGTCCGATTCAGGAGGGAAAACCGGCCCATCTCACCTGTCTGGCGGTAGGAAATCCGAAACCACTGATACAGTGGTTCAAGAACGATATGGTCATACAAGAGAACAACAGGATCAAAGTGACGGAGGACTCTGACGGGAGATCTATGCTCAGTTTTAATCCTACGAAGGAGCACGATATCGGAATATATAAAGTCGTAGCGAGAAACCTGATAGGACAGACGATTGTTAGAACCAGGGTGTTGCAGGCAACGGTTCCTTTCGGGCCGGATTCTCCAGAGGTATAATAATTATGACTTTTGAAGTAGTGATTAATTATATACATACATGATATTTCCATTTTCGTGTTGTAATTATCTTCAACTTCCCAGGCGTCAGATATTTCGGATACCGAAGTCCTCCTGCGATGGAAGCAGCCGAAGTATGATGGCAACTCGCCCGTGCTATGCTACAATCTACAGTACAAAGAGGGTGATTCGATCGCCTGGATAGACGTCGCCTCCAACATTGACCACGAATTCTTTCTGGTACGTGACTTGAAACAGGACACGAGTTACAACTTCCGTCTGGCAGCGCGCAACCGTATCGGTTGGAGCGAGAAGGGCATCCCGTCGAAGTTAATCAAGACGCGAATGCCGGGTTGCCCGAAGGTACAGATCACGCGAGCGATGAGACATCTTCAGGAGCTGACCGAAGCCGGCCAGGAAATCGTCCTGGAAGAGGACAAGCCGCACATCGATTATTCCATAGAGCAGAATCCGGTTGAATGGTTGGTAGAGTCGCAGCTGTCCAGCAAGTATAGCTTCATCTCGGAGTTATCACGCGGACAATTCTCCGCGGTGGCAAAGGGCGTAGATAAGAGCACGGATTGCGTGATCATCGCCAAGATCCTGGAGTTGAACGCCGAGACGGAGAAGCAGGTGAACCAGGAATACGAAGTATTACGTTCACTGCGACACGAACGGATAGCGATGCTGGAGGCTGCCTACAAGGCATCTGGCTCCCCCGTGGCTGTATTCATCTTGGAGAAGCTTCAGGGCGCCGACATACTCACGTACTTCTCTAGTCGGCACGAGTACACAGAGAACTGCGTGGCGAATGCCATTACGCAAATTCTTGATGGTCTGCAGTACCTTCACTGGCGCGGATACTGTCACCTGGACATCCAACCGGACAACGTCGTGATGTCGTCCGTGAGATCGGTACAGGTAAAATTGGTCGACATGGGATCAGCTCATAGAGTCAGTAAATTGGGTACGATAGTGCCGAAGAATTTGGGACATCCCGAGTACAGATCGCCCGAACTCTACAACGATGAACCCATCTACCCACAAACGGACATCTGGATGGTCGGTGTACTGACCTACGTATTGCTCTCCGGAGTTTCCCCGTTCCGCGGTAAGGATGCAGATGAGACCAGGCAGAACATATCCTTTGTCAGATACAGATTCGAATATCTCTACAAAGAGCTGAGTCAAGAGGCCACCAGATTTCTCATGTTGGTCTTTAAACGTGCGCCAAGGTTGGTAATAACTTAAAAAAAGTTTTCTCAAAATTAATATAAAGATTAGTGCAGTCGGCTAATTGTATTTAATATTCAATGCGCAATAAATAAGTCTTTTATACATTAAAGAAATACATTGATTTTTTTTCTTCAGCAAAAGACCAATACCGGAGGAGTGTCACGAACATCGGTGGCTACTACCGACCGATTTCATGATTAAAAAACGCGAAAGGGCTGTGTTCCTAGGTAACAGATTGAAGGAATATAATGAAGAGTATCACCAAGAAAAATCGAAGATAGCTTCCGACAGCGACAGCCTGGCGAGCGAGAGTTTGTTGGGCTCCAAACAGAAACTTATCAGGTCAACCAGTATACAAGAAGAGCTGCTGACCACGTTCTAACGATGGAGAGTTGCAATTTTTTATTTATATTTATGTACACATGCACATGCACACCATGCATACGCGTATACGGCCACTTTGGCGTACGTACCTAGTCTATATCCGAGCAGCGCGAAGGAATGACGCGAAATGAGAAATGCAAAGAGAAAAATTATATCTCTTTGTTTTCTCTTTTGTTATTATTTATTTGTTACAACTTGTAATTATAACGAAAATCGTTGTCGATCGATCGTTGATGTTTCACAGACTCTTTCACCGATAGCCAAATTTTCAGCCGTCCGTTAATTCGACGAGAACAGAAATGATGATCTACATTTCAATAAAAATCAGGATAAAAGTATATGGAATAATAAATAATAAATTGAACTTTTTCGAAGTTTAATAAAAAATATCAATCACTGTACGAAAATAATAAATAAATACTTGACAAAATAGTGGTACATCCTTGTAATTTCCAATTCTTGTTAGCTTGAGATACTTGTTACATATTCAGTACTTGTATGGTTTACCTATATATGGTTTACATAAAAGATAAACAAATAATAGTTATTTAAATATATTATTAAACACCCACTTTATTTACAATTGCTCGTTGGCATTACATTGTCTCTTAAAGAGGAAAAAAACCATTGTACACGTGATGTAATTTTAATTATTTCGAAATATGTCATACATTTCCGTCATATATAATAGTATAAGTCGTAATTAATATATATTAATGCAATTTAATTTGTAACAGTCCAAGAATTCGATAGTATGAAATTGAAAGAACAATCTCTTTCACGTCAAAAAGACTAGCAATATTAGATCGAGTTAAATCATAGTCAACCTAAAGCACATTTGAGCAAGTTCTGTACTAAAAAGAGGCACGAAACCAATTTGAAAAATATAAAGAATTATTTGTTACTTAAAATATTACAATGTAAATCATCTTTTCGCATATTGCATTACATAATCTTTAACTTTACTTCGAAAAGACTCTTTATCCTTAATAAACAAATCTGCTGCATCTCTATTCAAAGGATCGTCAAAGTTTAGGAGATCCTGAAAAAAAAAAAAAACAAGTATATAAAATACTTTCAATATAATCGTACCAGTTCAATGCAGCAGAAAATGCTTATATACGTACAGTAAAAAGAGAATTTAAACCCCATACAACGTCTTTTAGTTTACGTGTTGGTGCCCATCCCATTCCGTCAATGCTGCTTTGTCTTAAAATGGATAGACACACGTCACCATCCTCGCTTATATTAGGATGCCATAATTTCGTTAAGCATTTTACTACCGGTGGCTGAAAGATAGATTTAGAACATTGGTCGATGAATTCAATTGCAAATTTCTATTTAATTTTCATATTGACGTATATTGTGCTCCCCTTTCTTTTCTCTTTCCTTCCCATACGACAGGGCTGTCTAATATTTTGTTCACGAATTAAACGCTTTTATCTCTTTGTTATTTCGAACGATACAGAGAAAACAAAAAAGAATAGCTTATTCTCTTCATCTCATTCTACGAAACAGAAGCATTCAATTCGTGAACAGAGTAGATTGCTGTGTTTTATGAAATCATAATAATGAATTAATGGAAATATTATAATTAAAACATGCTCCGATCTGTCATTGATTTATCATGTATCTCTAAAATAATTGTACACATGTCATAATATATATAAATTATCAAACGTAATATTACCGTCATGTTGTACTCTTCACTTATGTAAATTTGAAAATAGAAATGGCCACCAATCCAATAACCCTCATCTGGTATAATTAGCAGGATAAATTCATGAAGACGATGCGGATCTTTGAACGTGACTTGACAAGTTGCTGGCAAATTCTGTTCCATTTCTTGCACCTATAAGAAACATAATGCAAATATCATTAGTACTCTTCGGATGTTACCATACGATGCAAGAAATGTATCAAATTGACCTCTTTGACCAGTAATTTATCTCGTATTGAGACTCGCCTGTTGTAGTTCCTTGAATTTGCTATGTCATTGTCCCTTCTAAGCTTTCCCCGTAACGTAATCATATTAAGCTGCACTAGAAACTTTTTTTATAAAAGGATTAAGATTCGCGCTGTCACTCTCAAATTTGTTTGTAATAAATTAATATAACGTTACATAAAGCTCTAAATTACTTTAAGCAGGATACAAAGTAGAATTTACACTTAAAACGAATGTAATACCGACAAATTATTATATTGGCAAAATTGTAACAGAAAAGGACGCCGACAGATAGACACAAGTTACGACAATTTTAATATTCATGAAATACAAAGTCTCGATGTACATCACAATCGAACTAAGGAGATATTATAATGTTAAAAAATACGATTATTATCATTCGTAAAGGTGTTGCTAGGTTAGAAATACAATTCATGCATCTATCTAATAACGCGATATACCTTTCGCTGCCAAATTTAACTAGCCTCGTTTCCGTATCACCTGAGTTCTGTACATTAAAAAGTCTGTAAAGGAGGCTTTTTCATCTCTGCTTATTTTCAATTTATTCAATTGCGCAATGTGAACCTCCGAGAAAAAAATCACAAGTCTCGAGGTACACTCTCGGCGTCATGAATCATAAATGTCTTATCACATGGAACTAATTTTAGGGCCGTGGCACATAGAAAAACTTAAGCCATAAAGCTAAGACTCCATTCACGCGTTCAGCTGCGGCAACAGCATGCGTCAGTGTGCTTTACTCAAGGCTTTTGATTGGTCGACGCACGCTGCCGCATGCGTTGCCGCAGCTGAAACGCGTGAGGGTGACGTCCCATGGCGAGTATTGAGATACGCGCGTATCGAATTCCGATCAATCACAAATGTTCCGCTTTTCTGTACACTGAAATGGCTTTTGTCCTACTGTCCCATGGAGCGTATTTCGCGGAAGCGGAATCAACGGATCGCCAATCACGAGATCGTTCCGCTCGAACTCTTTTAAAGATCTTGTGGAAACGGTGCTGTCATGAGAAATACTTAATAAAAATTCAGATTGCAATTTATAAACGCAAAGGAGGAGAGTCAAGAAGTGCGTTTTTGTGCTCAAGGGAGCATAATATAAAGAATAGTATATTGCGATACAAATGCGGAAATTTGACCACCATTGTCCACGAGTGCGGGTGGACGCACGAGCCGAAGGCACTCGTGGACAATAGCCAAATTTCCGCGCTTGTATCGCATATTATTTTATATTACAAGTGCGTCGAAAAGTGCCTCTTTTTTAACAGTTTTCCGTATCGAAAGTAGCCACATCGAAAATGTGCGAAAGAGATTGATGGCATGTTGTTGTGCAAAGTACACCGAGAGATGGCGATAAAACCCGTGCGGGAATGTTCTTTCGGCACTTACAGTCACTTTCAGCACTGATGACGTCACGTTGCGTGCGAATGATATTTCCATGCTGAAAATAGCCTCCTGGCTCCTGTGTGAAATTGGCTATTTTCGACACGGAAAACTGTTAAAAAAAGGGACACTTTTCGACGCACGTGTGATATAAAAGTTTGTTACAGATTAGTTCGAAATTTTTTGTTTTAATATTAATTATTATATTTAATACTAATTATTTAATACTGATTAAATAATACAATTTTAAAATCTAATTTCTTATTTTAGCATTACTTGAATATAATTATAAATGAATTATGTATGTATAATAATCTAGGTATGTATAATAATATACAATTAGGAATGAGTTACTTTATAAAATTACACATTACCATTATTGCTACTTTTGTAAAAAAAAATTCGTTTTCGTTATTTGTTACTAATTTAAAAAAAATACGTCATATATTAGAAAGTAACAATTCGTTACTTTTTAAAGTTGGTAACAGATAATGATAATGAGTTCCTTTAAAAAAAATAACGATAACGGTAACGTGTAATTTTTAAAAGTGGTGTTCCCAATCCTTATTATATTTATATTTCTATCCATGCCTACGTATTCTTGAAAAAAATACATGTGTATTAAATAAAATACATATATGTATATACATTTAATATATACATTTCTGAATTGTCACACATAATTCTCTATAATTATATTCAAGATTTTAAGCATTAGAAATTACATATTTATCAGAGTTCATTTTCTTAGTTTTCATTCTTCAGAGATCATTCATTCTTTCTTTTAGAACGCTGTGTTTTTATGAATTTATTATCGTATGTTATTATCACACCAATTTCTGTTGCAATTCGCAGTTCGAGATGCAATATGGTTCTTTACTCGTTGGAAAGATCGCGGGGCAGAGTATGCTGATCAGTTCTCTCCGAGTGGTCGTGCGCCTACTTTCGTGAAAGGCACGGTCATGATGACGAACGGCAATACGTGTAATTCGCCGGTCGAGATTGGCGCTACGACAGAATCTTGCGGCGGAAATGCAAGACGATTTATCAAGAAGGAAACGGTGCAGAAGATCAAGTCAATTGGTGGTCACGTGGGCTTGCTGATCACCCTGATGCTTTATACTGCGATTGGTGGGCTGGTGAGTCTCGAGACGAAACAGCATTGTCTCGAAAATATTTGAAGTCTATTTAATAATAGTAAGAATAAATGGGATTCAAAGGTGTTCTCGTCTCTCGACAACGAGTTTTCCATAAAATGATATCCACTAGATAAAACTAGAGATTGATTTGGATATGTTTCGTCTCTAACAAAATTTGTTAGAATGGACTCAAGGGGAATCAATAACCATGTGATCAATCCATTTCTTTTCGAGTTTCCAAGTTCTATTCGCGTCTGATTGAGATTGCAAATATGTATAATTGACGTATAATAACATTTGATTTCCGTTCAATTTTAATTTTAGGAAAAATTCGTCAGGTTACATAAGATGTACGACAAAACAAAAAAAGCAAAATGTCGATAGTATTTCGAATTCACGGCCGTGTGCACGTTTCTCGTTTGGGAAACATCAAGATTTCCAGCGTGGAGTTAAATGTATTAGATGTTCCATAAATATTTACATTTTGTACAATAACGAACGGACTTATAGCCCACCGAATCGTATCTTTATTTTTAGCGGCGAACCAATCTGCGCAGTTTCGTAAGTATATTACTACTGACGCCTTCAATAAAGTCTGGTAAAAATATCAATGTGTTGAAATTCA
The DNA here is from genome assembly GCA_021460005.1 of Tetramorium alpestre. Lineage (NCBI taxonomy): Eukaryota > Metazoa > Arthropoda > Insecta > Hymenoptera > Formicidae > Tetramorium > Tetramorium alpestre. Next base: position 70,438 of record JAJVSH010000026.1, on the reverse strand, counting down.
CGATGGTTATGATTTTTTAAGTTATAAAACAGCTACGGAAATAGCTATAATACGTATTTCAACGGTCTATGAATTTCTTACAATTAGATGGAAACGGCTCCGAAGACAATAAGTACAATATAATACGAAATTATTAAAATTAATTGTATAATGAATTAAAAAATGAATGATATGATAAGACAAGTTGAATTACACGGGCCTACAAAATTTGACCTTCTGAAAGTTGCAGGTACAAATGAACCGATTTTTTAAAGATTTTTGGTTGCTGAAGACTAATCCATTTTTCAAATTAGCCTATCAAGTTAGAATTTTTAGTAATGATTAGCTAAAACATAAAAAAATTGTTATTTTGGACATTTTTTACGGTCCATAAATTGTTAAATTTATGCAACACTGAAATCAGTGTGGATGAGTCTTATAGATTTTTTATGCTAAAAACAAATCCGTTCTCTAAATTAGCCTATCACGTCAGGTTTTTTAGTAATCATTAATTAAAACATCAAAAAATCGATATTTTGGTCACTTTTGACTGTCCATGAATTTTTTAATCAAAACAATACAGAAATCAGTGTAGGCGATTTTGATGCGTGTAGATCTTTTTATGCTGAACACGGATTTGTATCTCATATTATTTTTTTTAGAGCAAGTTTTGTAGAGATTTAGGGCAGCAATTATAACATACATATAAATTTAAATCTCTACAAAACCTCGTTTAAAAAGATAAAAGATGAGCTATGAATCTGTGTTCAGCGTGTTTTTACTGCTGATAATGTAAGAAAAACTTAAAACACACTAAAAGAAGACACTAAATGAAAGAACACACTAAATGAAAGACGTTGATTCGCTATAAAGCTCGCATAAAATTTTTTTAAAGTAACTTTTAAGTTCATCATAAATAAAAATTTTAAGTATCCAAATTTATCTTACAGATTTCTTCGGTTTACTGTAAAATAAAATTTTAAGGTTTTCTAAAGTAAATTTTCCTAAGAGTCAACCTACAACTGTCATTTGAAACATTTTTGTCTGCCAAATTCAATTTTTTCAAGATATTCAGCTGGATCCTTTAAATTTTTAAAATAGAGTCTGGTATAGTATAGTAAATCTTGTATAGTAAAATTATATCGCAAAATTTTTAATTCTAAATATGTCTCCAGATTTTCCGGCAGATCGAACTTCCATCGGAGCTTAGACGTCTTGAGCGTTTGCGCACGAGATTACGTACGCAGCGGTATCGTTTCATAGAAGTAATTTCTAACAATACGGACCTGTTCAATCTGCATACCTTGGTGAGAAAGTAGCGACATCAAAACGCGAGGGTTGTTTATTCATCATCATTATTCATGATATTCGATATTTTCCAGGTAAGTGTGAAATTGCGCGACTATGAAGAAGTAGTTCAGGAAGCGGCGGAGGCGGGTCTCCTGATTAGCTTCGTGACGGATATCATTAATCAAGACGATTATTCTGACTTGGAATTGCTACCCATCGTGACAGAGAGATGGAACGTTCTCCAGGCAGTTTTCTTCGCCAGCACTGTCCTTACGACAATCGGTATGCAATCCTAATTATTTGCCAAAAGTTCATTATCAATGTGTTTGTCGATAATATAAAATCAGTTTTTTTTTTTCTCTAAATAAACATCTTATATTAAAATTCTGTCTCCAAATTTCTTTTTTCAAGCTTTTTAATTCACTCTATGATGATTTGCATTTGATAGGATATGGCAATGTTGTGCCTTCGACCAACTGGGGAAAGATCTTTTGTATCTTCTTCGCTTTCATCGGTATACCCTTAACTTTGATAGTGATTGCTGATTGGGGAAAGCTTTTCGCGAGCGCTGTGATACATATCGCATTGATGATGAAGTCGAAACTTTCATTTCGCAAAACAAAACTTTCGTGTATCCCGACGAATGTGACCGGTCGACGGTCATTCGGTAAGTTTAATAAATTTTATTAATTTAATTGATTTTCAGATTTGATAATCTACTTTATAGGTGCCTTCGCCGCCATCGTGTTGCTTTTTTTATATCTCGCCTGCGGTGCAGGTATGTTTATGTTATGGGAAGACGATTGGGATTTTTTCGATGGATTTTACTTCTGTTTCGTTACCATGACCACCATAGGTTTCGGAGATCTTGTCCCAAGTAAGTAAAGATTTTTATACTCCAAAGATGCATAAAATGGATTACTATTTATTGAATATTTTGCATGTAAATCTTGGGAAATTCTACAAGCGACGTCAAGATATAAATCTCTGACTTCTGAATTGAGCTGGATTCCTGGAAGATAGACAGAGTGTGAATTGTCGCGTACTTATAATTTGATACACAAATTTATTTGACAGAGATTTTGTAGGCAACGTTTTATATTGATGTCGGAAGTGAAGTAAAAAAGTTATGAGAAAATTCTAAACATCGATCAGAATCGATACATCATCACTTTCATATTTTGAAAATAATTAAATTCTCATGATAATAACTTGAAGAGTATAAGACTTCTCGTTTAGTCGACGTTACTGGAATAACGCGAGATAAATAAAATATGCCGATAATACGAAACACTTTTAATTTCAATAATCGATTTTTAAATTTTTCTATTCTTATTCTAATACTCTTATTTTTATATCTCGACTTATAATCTTATTAGAAATTTAAAATTTCTCTAGATTTCTTATCAAATTGAATAACACATGGAGATAGGAATATCTGGAGGGAGCATAAGATACTTTTCTAGACGAGGGGGGTGAAGTTGACCACTCAAGATGGCGACCATATTGGAAGGAGAAAGATAACCGAGGTTATCTTTCTCCTTCCAATATTGTCGCCATCTTGAGTGGTCAACTTCACCTCCTCGTCTAAAAAAGTATCTTATGCTCCCTCCAGATATTCCTACCTCCATGGGTCCAACACTCGAGGAAGACTGGTAATGATTTCGAAGGAAACGAAAATAGTTTACATATTTTTATTCATGATTCACACTCGGTTTCTGTCACACTCGGTTGATTAACAAAGAGTCATGTCACACGCACGTTCGATCCGTTCAAGATCGCAAAGACAAGTGCCGCCAGGAGGGCTGTGCTCCGCGAGAATGGCACAGACACGCGAACGACGCGTGCAAATTAGGCACATTAGTCCTGTTACCGCAGAACGCTCGAAGCTCGGAGCGGTCTCTCTGTCCCCGCATTCATTGTTAAATTTGAAATAATCATTTCGTAAAAAAAGGGGGGGGGGAGAGGCAGAGAGACCATTCGAGAGCACAATTGGAAAATCTGACACAGGCAGAAAATAAAGAATAATTTTTTTTTCTTAGTAATTTATGAATTTTTAAATCATAGTTATGTTACTTTGCCCCATATTCCCCTAAATAAATTTCATTAATATCTGTACGAAATTAAATGTATTTATATTAATTAGTGTCTATTAATCCCATTCAGAGAAACCAAAGTACACCTTATTGTGTACTTTGTACATCTTAGTTGGCTTAGCGTTGACTAGTACGATTATCGAGCTCGTCAGACGACAATACACTCAGTCCTGGAGGAGATTGCAAAGATTGAGCGGTCCATTGGCTGAGATTTTAAAAAAACTTGGTGAACAAGCGGGCGGTGACATGTCGGCGTTACACTCCGATATACGGTATATGCATAGATATCTACATAAGCTGAGAACATCATTATTTTCTATGTACAAAAGTAGTCCTTATATATTTGTAAAGATATCTGCTTATACAGGGTAGGGAAAAAAGATCAGAAACAGCTGAATAACTCAGAAATAATAAATTTTATAGAAAAATATTTTAGACAAAAGTTGTAGGGCATAAAAATGTCTATATTAGTTGACCTTGAGCATCGCCAAGATTAGGTCAAGGTCAGCTTGAATTTTTTAAATAAAACTCTATTTTTTGTTGCATATTCTTGTAGCTTATGTTTCTCGAGAGCTTTTCAAAACACTATAATTAAGCATATTTTCGTTAAGTACTTTTTGAGATATTTAAAATATTTTTATAACACTTTTAACATTTATGATTTAGAAGTCAAAGTGAAGAAACCAGAACAACAATTTTATCCTTAAACAAACAAATACGGAATTAAGTCTCATTAGATATTATTTTGTTTGTATTCACAATTCATTATTTCGAATCTGTAAATGTGGACTTTGAGTTGAATTTTGATCAATTTTGATATATTAGATTTAAAATCAGCGAACCTAAAAACCCTAGGGTATGCATTTTTAGATTTATTCAATTATTAGAATAATAGTTCGGCAGGGGGACCTGAGTTACTCCCCATGGTCTTTACCGTACGTATTTTTCACGTGATGCTCTAAGGACTAAAAACCTACAATTTTTGTATAGTACATTTTTTAAGAAAATGTATATTTTTGAAAAAATGCTTGATACGATCGTTCTATTACACCCTGTATATTTCTTTATCATTTTATCTATAATTAACTATAGAATGTCATTATTAAATTATAATTTTTTCTATTGCACTGTAATTTTTGTTTGGAAGAGATTAACAATAAAATGTCAATTTCAGGAAAGTATTGACAGTCATATCTATGCCGCGTCTGAAGTGGTCCGCATCTATCGACCGAAGAGTCGCGAAAGATCGGGATTGGGAGGAAGCCGTGGAGGCAGTATTGCGCGATATTGCTGCATCCGCGACAGCGTCACCGCACGAAAAGCCGCTCGTGCAAATTGTCGTTTATGAATCCAGTGTTTAGTTTACTGTTTAATGTTAAAAGAAGATTTATCACTTTAATATTAATTTTGTGGGCGTCCCTAATTGGCTTGTACAGATTTCGTCGTACGAAGGCAGATCTGAACCAACCTAGAAGACGAACAAATATTTATAAATAAACGTAGATAGAACATAGCGAGCGTTTTTTTTATACAGTATACTTTCTAATGTTGCCAAAATTTAGGCTCGAAGTTATAGTCGAGTCTCAATACTCAATACTCAGCACTTGAGACTCGGTTTCCAGATTTCAACCAATGGAATGGCTCAAGAGTTTTGAGTATTGAGTCTCGACTATTAACTTCGACCCTTAATTCATTTACGATGCCATTTAAGTTTATTAACTTATTAATTTCTTAAAAATTCATTCATTTACGTTTATTCATATTCTTTGATTGATCCGGATGCTTTACGCTTTAGATTTCATTTTCTTAAAGCCTTGTGTCCACGATGCTAGGCTAGAACTCGGTCCGAGATCTCGATCCGAGAAATTTGTAGCCAATCAACTAGCAGCTTTTACGGAAAAGTCGCAATGTTATTGGCTACACGGTTCTCGGACCGAGATCTCGGACCGAATTTTAGCATCGTGGACATAAAGCCTTACAGTCTTAAGTTTACCACTACGCAATTGTGGAATGGCCTTAAGATCGTAGTTATAAGGTCGTACAGCAAATCGACCAACGACAGTTATGAATACATAAGAAAACTTGATTGTGGTTGGTCGATTTGCTTACGATCTTACTGCTATGGCCATTGTAGACGATCCTTTACGTTTACAACCACGCTTACGCAATTGTAGAATGGTCTTTAGGAACCAACAGAATATCAAGCTCACTATCTATCTCTTCGTGCTTAATAGTTAATGACAAAGTGACAGAGGAGAACTTCTCCTATAAAAGTCCATTGTGAACATATTCAACATCACGCGAGAGCAAATCGCCGGGATACGTGCCAGAAAATGCAAGTAATCGGGTCGTCGCGTTAAGAAAAGTGAGTGTCCGTTCGTCCCGCGTGATAGACGCGGGGCTTTCGACAAAAGAATATTATTCGCGAGTCGAGTCGAGTCGAATCGCCTGAAGCGCTACGCTTACGCTAGATTTGGGCAATTGATTTTCGGTGTCGCACTGAATGCCGTGTCGTTCCGTTTGGATGCGAGTTTTAACGAGCGGCAGTCCCGAGTAAACACGTGGAAGAAAAACTGACATATTCATATTTCATAGTTTACATAATAATCGGAGTTTTGTGACGGCAAGAGGTTGATACTAGCAGGAGAAAGAGAGAGAAAGAAAAAGAGAGAAAAAAAAAGAAGGGAATCTGGTGTGCGACGCAGGAAACGGTGTGAAGGGGAGAAAGAGAGAGTGTGTGTGTGTGTGTGTGTGTGTGTGTGTGTGCATGTGTGTGTGAATAAGTGTAAGAGTGAGTAAAAGAGAGGATGCGCGTGAGAGAGAGAGAGAAAGAAAGAGAGTGGGAACGAAAAAGAGATGCCGTCGACCTTCGCTTTTACAAAATGGAGCGAAGGGAGCTTGATACGGGCGAGCGGACAAGTGAGTGCGCACATGCGCTTTATACCAATTACAGGCTCTCTCCTCTCGAACGAGCGATTCTCTCTCGAAGCATCTCGTCGCGGCAGGGGATTACGTCGCAGCGTTACCCGGGTAACGCCCCCTTGAACACGGTGTCGCCTCCCCCTCCCTCTCCGCGTCGCGGCGCGGCGCGGCGCGACGCGGCGCGGCGCATACGACCGTCGTCGACTCGTCGTACGGATCGTACCGGACGGACTGCCGCGGTCCTTCGAAGCTCGCGCAAGGGCTTCGACGTATGCGGTACGCGTGTGTGGCGCCATCCGATCGTTTTAGGCGTCACGTCAAGTGACATTGTGTCCCATTAATAACGGGACAGACATTTATATAGGAGAGGTTGAAGGTAGAAAGTCGCGTCGCGAGTGACCACGAATCGGCCGGCGATGTGCCCTGCCTTCTACCGCCGTCACGAAGGCGATGCCTGCGAAAATGACACTTGTTCGTGTGGCACGAGCCGAAACCGATCGATTACGGATTTATCCGGTCGACTAAACGTCGATACTAAATTGACGTGCTACACCCGCGAGTGCCGCCGTCGCCGATATTCGTGCGCGTTATTCGGCGTGTTATTCGCGCCGTATGTCTGGAGACAAACGCGTGACGTCGCAATCGCGTTAGTTCGTGGCTCTGGAGCCGTTGACGATTCCGTGTGCGCGCGCGCGCGCGCGCGATAATCTNGAGTTCTTCGCGCAGAACTCTGATCGCGGTTTGACTCGCGTGCGAAACATCCGCGGCACGCATGGATCTCATGGACACGCGGTGAGTGACACCGATGGTAAGGCATCGTATACCGGCGATGCGTGCTTTACAACGAAGACGTTTGACGCATATATATTTTTTGTGGACTGTCGCAAAAGAAATCGGATTCACGTGAGAAAAATAAAATCCCCCCAAACAATGCACTTTAAAGAATGCTAACTTTTAACGTCTCTTGACTTGTATGACATTTGTATCAGATTTTGTGACATGCAGAATTTTTCACTTAGGCCATTCGATCTTAAGGACGAGTACTTCTGATACATCTGATGATCTTTTGGTATATTTGCGGCAGTTTGGAATTATCCTTACAAGTACAGCATATGAAGGATTAATATTAGCAATCCCTGCATTATTGCGCTGGTGCCTAAATTAACGAGATATTTTTTCCTGTATCTTTGTCTTCCATCTTATATCTTCACATATAAGGTAAATATGTTTTGATTTTACAAATGTACAGTTTCATATTTAAAGTTTCTAAAATTGTTCATGTTATTTTAACAAATAACAAATACATTGAAATACATTAATCAATAGGATTTTATATCAATTCGTAAAAAACATAAACACTTGCTTATTTTAATAAAATTTGATATATTTTATTTTGATTAGATAATAATACATAAAAATAAAATTCCTCTACAAATTAATATTAATATCTTTAGAAATGTCGTCCCGAGATTATGATAGAAGAAGAGGCGGTAGCAGCAGCAATTCAAGCAGACTGCGAATGGATACGAGTGTATCACAATCTAGACCACATGGCGAGAGTTCGAGCAAGCGAAAAGAGATAGACAATGTAATGCGAAAAGCACGCGAATCACAATCGAGCTACTGGAACAAAAAGCTGTTGGAAGCAGAAGAGCGAGATCCGAATAGATGGCGTCATAGCGGATACAAGGAACTATACGTTGGCAGTAGTAGCGAACCTAGCAGAGGACATCCTAAGAGTCCGAAAAGCCCGAGATCCCGCAGTCCTCACAGTCCACGACCGCGCAGTCCTCGAACACGGAGTCCACGATCGCCGCGTGAACGTTCTTCTCGTGAGCACACTAAAAATAGACCAACCGCTCGCAGCTCCAGTACGGGTAGTACATGTTCCGACAGATCGTGTTCTGTTTGTTCGCCGTCGAAAGAACGACGGCGCGTCGCGCCACCGTCTCGATCACGTTCGAGATCAATCAGTCCAATACGAACTAGGACACATCCCAAAGAAGTAATCGCGTCCAGTTCGCGAGCTTTGCAGCCGCGCACGAGACCGCGATCACCGCCCCTACCACGACCGCGTACACCACCATCGGCGCCACAGCTGCCACTGCGCCATCAGAAGGATTATAAGAACCTTAAGGAAAAAGAAGTCAAGGTTCGTCGTAAAGAGAAACATCACAGCAGATTACCGGAAGATCCACGAGTACCAGATCCTATCTCATTGGTAAAATAATTGTTTCTGTCATTTTTTAATTCTTCTTTTTTTCTATGTTTATTCTAAAAGACTACTTTAGAACTGACTTGTAACAAAATGATCAATCTTATTGAGAAAAATTTTTTAGCAAATGCTTTGTGTTTGTAACAAAACATATAAAATTATGTATATATAATTAATACTTCTTATTCGTAACTGATAGATTTCGCCAAAATGTCGTAAATATGAATTAGTAAAATATATAATAGTACAGGAAATGCATTCTAAGAAAATTAAAAATCAAGAAAGATGGTCTTAAAAAAGGTAGTTTTATTTGAAATTAACAATCAAACAAAAAATAGATTTTTTCTTGTTTTGTGGCACTTTTGTAGTACTCAAGAATATATTCGGCTATTATTTCATCTTTTTTTTTTTAAATTATACTTCTTTCCTTGAGAGATTAATTTTCATGAAGAATTCACAAAAATTATAGACCTGCAAAATTTTAACTTTTTTGCGTTCTGGCAAACAAAAGTAGTTTTTTTAATTTAATAATTTTGCTCGCAGAATCTGAGAATCTGGCAGCAGAATTACTTAATCATGTTAAGTTTACGAAATAAATGGGTTAAAATATCCAAAAGACAGTGATTTTGGCCATATTTATCTTATTGTTAGTAATAAAGCAATTTCTTAAGAATACTCCAATAGCATCTTAAAGTACTAGTTTTCATGTTGAAAATGAATTTTGATTTTCAACCGTACGAATTTCTTTTTGCTAAGATATTTCATTTCGAATATAGAGAATTTGTTATGCATTATAGTCCAACACTTTAAGTTAATAAATCACACTTTCAATTTTTGTAACTCTTGTGTGCACGCGCATGCACGCATCATAAATTATACATTCTCTACATTTGAAAGATAATTGTGTAAAACAAGTAATTGCATTATTTAAAAAATATAGTCAGTTTTTCGAAGAATAGAATTGAAATTTTAATAATAAATAATTTCTGATAAAAAGAGTGGTTACAAATTTTACCTCGCAAATACCGCATAAAATGCAAATAGAGAATCCGAGCTGAATAAGGAGCTTTAATTGTATTAATGTTTTAGATGCTATGATGCTATTGCATCATGTATAACAATATTTTTTGAAATTAGAGTTTGTACGTTTTAGAAATATTTCTATTAAAATTGTGCAGATACGTAAACCAGTAAAAGTAGAAAAGATACATACGAGTCACGGAACATCACAAATAATGCGGCCTCCGCTAGAATCTTCCCCTAGTGACGATAGCGACAGTTCCTCAACTACATCCCATGTCGGACCACCAAAAATGACGTTATCTGAACGGTATTATAACAAAATTATTCAGTATTACAAAACTCAAATAAATTTGCAATATTAAAGTTTATTTTGATTCTAGTTTTTTATTAATAGATAATAGAATAGATAATGATAATTTAATATTTTCATAGATTTGGTAAAATGGCACAATGGAGTGTGGATCGTAGAGATATGGAAAATATGCGCATCACAAAAGATGGTGAAAACGCGATGAAGGTCGTTATAGAAGGCGAGGAAAGAATTGCGCGCCTTGGCTACGATTCGCCTCCTCCCGGGCATTATCCTGAGTCGCTTTTAGCGCAAGGACCAAGAGGTTTCGAGTGCTGGGACGACGTGCGCGTCCGATATGATTATTACAAGGCAAGAGGATATCTACGTGACCTTAGTCTCGATGATTACATCAAATGGGAAGAATGGTGGTATAAGTATCAAGAATGGCTCGAGGCTGAACGATTCTATGAGCAGTGGGCTTCATCAAATCGTCCGTCTGGCAGTAGTCGTAAAAGACGTGGACGACGCAATAACGCTACTCATTAAAATATACAATACAAATCTCTGTTATGGTTTACGCTCGATTTATTGACAAAATATGCAGTGGTATCTGTATTCTTAGAGTATATAAGAAATATATATGTATGTATAAGATATGTATCGTAATAAAAAAGATGATTGTGCAAAACAAGAAATTGCATTATTTAAAAAATATTGCTAACATTTTGGAAATTGTATACTTTACTGCCTGCAATATTTGAATATTTGAATATTTATCCATAGCAGCATCCTATATGTTTGTAAGATATAATAAGATAATACATGTCACAAGCTAATGACAAAATATCCTCTTTAATCTTGCATTATATCTTGATTATCATGTTGTATTGAAAATAAATAACATCATTGTTTTAAAACTGATTGTAGAAAAATAAAATTAGATAAAATGAGAAATTATAGAAAAAGTTCAACTATGACTAAATGACTTAAGCTAGTTAACTTAAACTAATACAAATTAACAAATATAAGTATCTGATGTAATATAATATTCATATAAATTAGTATATTTCTAGAGTTTCGATTTTTATTTCACATCAAAGTAAATTATTTTTTTATATTTTTATTAAGAAAAAATATTTTCTACAATATACTATTTAACAAAATTAGGGACACTTCGTATGCTAAGGGTGCTGTCCCATGGAGCGTATTTCGCGGAAGCGGAATCAGCGGATCGCCAATCACGAGATCGTTCCGCTCGCATTTGCTCGAACCCTTGTAAAGATCTCATCGAAAGGGTGCTGTGATTGGCGATCCGCTTCCGCGAAATACGCTCCATGGGCACCGCACCTGAACAGTTTCATGTGAATTCTAGGATTCCAACCAATGGAATCGTTGCGTTTACGTGAAATTTTTCACATTTCACGTTTCCGCCCTATGGCATAGTTACATGATCGATGCCCAGTACTGGTAGTGATTAGTGAATATCGAAACATTTACTTTAGAAAATAGAAAACTTCTGAAAAATGGTAATAGCTATTGGATTTGAAGGTAGCGCGAATAAATTGGGTATAGGAATAATTCGCGATCAACATATATTATCGAATGTACGTCATACTTATGTTACTCCGCCAGGAGAAGGTAACCTCAAAATAACAGTTCATAAATATGCAGGCGTATACATATATTAAATGCTTTATCTTTATTAATGCAAGTCAATTCCTGATAATATTTCTGTTTTGCATTTGCACCACTACTCCCTCGATTCTAAATCGATTCAAATTAAGTGTATTTCTATTTTAATAAATTGGAAGACAGAAAGAAAAAAATAAATAAAATTTTATATAAATATATATTAAATATTTATATAAAATAATGTAAAAATATATTTTTATTTTACAAAAAATATCTAAAATAGCGCTGAAAAATATTAAATGTAAAAATCGCGCCTTATCACTATTAACAATATTTGTATTGATAAATTAAGCTAAAATTAAATAGAATTCATATAATAAATTTATATAATAATAAGAACACTAATAAATAAATGAAAAATATACAAGAGTAAGTCAATAATTATTCTCAATGTAACTTTATAACTTTATTTCAATATAAATAAAAAACTTAAAATAATACCTTTTTTTTCAACATAGTCCTCTTTCTTTTCAATGCATTTGGTCCATTGTTGCACAAGTTTCTTTATGTCTTCAGAAAAGAACATTTTCAGCTAAGCAGATAGCCATACATGCATTGCTTCCTTCATTTCTTGATCCGAGATGAATCGACAACTTTTTAATGTCTCTTTGAATGAACCAAACGTGATAAAATATTCTTTTCGGAGAGTCTAAAGAAACTTGTGCAATGATGAACTAAGTACATTGAAAAGCAAAGGGATGTTGAAAAATAATTATAAGTTTTTTTATTTGTATTGAAATAAAATTTATAGCTACATTGTGGACAATTATTGACTCACTCTTGTATATTTTTNATTTATTTATTTCATTAGTGTTCTCATTATTCATTACATTTATTCTATTTAATTTGAGCTTAATTTTTTGATAGAAATATTGTTAATAGTGATAAAAGTAAAAAAACACATCTTATACATGATATAAGTTTTTTAGTTATTTATCAAATAAAGTTTATTAGGCTTTTTTAGTCTTTTTATCTAGGTATTTATTTTATATTTCTATCAATTCTAAATAGTTGTAATTATTAACATGTGTAATCTAGATATTTTCATATTATAGGTTTCTTGCCTAGAGAGACAGCGCAGCATCATAGGAAGCATATATTAAATGTTCTGCAACAAGCATTAGATGATGCAAAAATTAGTTTGAAGGATGTAAATGTTATTTGTTATACAAAGGGACCAGGAATGGGAGCACCGTTGACAGTTGTTGCTTTAGTGGCTAGGACTGTCGCTCAATTATATAATAAACCTATGGTTGCAGTTAATCATTGCATTGGTCATATTGAGATGGGACGTTTAATCACTGGTACTGAAAATCCTATCGTATTGTACGTTTCTGGTGGAAATACTCAAATCATCGCATATTCTCGACAAAAATATCGCATTTTTGGCGAGACAATTGATATAGCAGTTGGAAATTGCCTAGACAGATTTGCAAGGCTGTTAAAGCTTTCAAATAATCCTTCTCCTGGATACAATATAGAACAGTTAGCAAAAAAGCAAGTAAATTTTTATCTGATCATTAATCTTATATGCTTATGAATCTCATACATATATTCAACTATAAAATTTTATGGATACGAAAAGAGGTGAAAAATTAGTATCGCTACCATATGTTGTGAAAGGAATGGACGTATCATTCTCTGGTATTTTAAGTTACATAGAGGAACATCTTCCCAAATGGCTTGATACGAGAGCATTCACTCCTGAAGATTTATGTTTCTCTTTGCAAGAAACTGTGTTTGCTATGCTCATCGAAATTACAGGTAACTTCAAGTAGATGAATTTTTCTCTCCTTTTTTCCTCGTTTACATCATTTTGTGTATATCAAATAATATTGCAGAACGTGCAATGGCACATGCAAGATCGAATGAGGTATTGATCGTGGGTGGCGTGGGATGTAATGAAAGACTGCAGGAAATGATGAATGTCATGTGTAAGGAAAGAAATGGAACTCTTTATGCGACAGACGAACGGTTCTGCATCGATAATGGTGTTATGATCGCAGTCGCTGGATTGCACCAATACAAATGTAAGGGTAATACTCCTTGGACGCAAACTACTTGTGTTCAAAGATATCGAACAGATAATGTACATGTTTCTTGGAGAAAATAAAATATTTTCAAAAAATTTTGGAAACATTTAAATTTTTATTATTAATATATTAAATATTATAAAATATATTTTCTAGAATTTGATTTATAATTAATTTCATATTGGAATATTTTATTTTAATTCTACTAATAAAAGTAATAAGTTCTGAACAGAATTAATTGTGTGTGTATTTACACGCGCGCGCAGAATACGTTATTTAACATGACTGTAGAACATAAAACATGTTATAAAACATGATGTTTGTTAACGACCCCAGATAAAATTAAAAATTATGTTAATATTTTTTAAATGGGAACTCTCATTTATCGCTATAAATATTCAAATAGCGAACGTTTTGAATCTGTGAATTATATTTAACAAGACAGTATAATTAAAAAGATCTAACAAGTTCTCAGGCAATAAGCACTTTCAGATTGACAAATCTGATATATCTGATTTTATTAATGATTGTTAGATTATATATTTTTTGTATTCGATTATATCAAGTTTGATTTAAATTATTTTTATTAATTGCTCAAGAAAAAAATCTGAAAAAGATAAAAATAGAAATAGTTCCCTGTTTGGAGGTTAATTGTTGAATTTTGTACGATAAATTTTGATTTTTATTAAATTTTTTTCTTCAAATTTAATTTATCTGCGTTTTACAAATTGTGTTTAGCGAACTGATGAGTTCGTTAAGACTATATAGCGTATATTATTATTAAAAGTCTGTTAGTTATTAATTATAAATTGTACAGTAGCTAATTAAGAGTTGATTACCATACTATTTAAGATGACCTTCCATACTATTCCTAAACCCAGATAAGAACGCATGCAGAAAAATTTTATCATTTTAATTTTAAAATATAATGTGTAATATATTGTGTAATAAGTTTAAATCTAATTTTTAAAATTATTAATTCTAAATTTAATTATTAAAACATATAACAATCTTTAAAAAATTGATGCCCAAAATAATTTCTTATATATTATAATTGTAATAGTGGAGCAAATCATCTTGGCACAATTATTACTACATACATTTCAGAAATTAATTTTGTAATTATTGTGAAAAACGTTACAGCATAAAATTGTACAATTATTATTCAAGTAACAGTAAGTAATTTTGTTTATTTTTTAAGTAATTTTCTTTCAATTTTTTCAATTTATAATTTATAATTATAAAATTCTTTTTTAATAAAAGATATGCATTTTGCAGAATTACCTTATGACAATTATTGCGAAATCTTGTGAATGGAAAGAAGCAATAATTGTGCATTACAAAAGTTTCCTATTTGGGAAATAATTAATCTGGGAAATAAATGTTTTCTCGTAATATGATATATACTAACCAACACAATCAGCTAAAAAAGTAATAGTTTGATTTATTAATAAATAAAATAATTTTATAAATTTTTCGTTAAAAAAGTAAACTTGCATTGATATAGCAGCAATCGTCTCTAGATTCCTTTTCTACATCTTCCTTCGACTGATTCAATACTGACCTTATTCAGATACTATATATCGATCGGTCTCTTAATCATATATAACATTTTCTCCGTACATATATGATAGTTTATTGATTTGATTCTCATAAAAAATGGCAAACGCGTTGATAGGAGTATATCTAACTGCGAAGCTTCACGAATTTTGATGATAACGTGCTACGAAGTCGTCCGAGCCAAAAAAGAGGTCTGGGTAGGGAAGAACAGGGATGGAAACATCAATCGAACATTTGGGTGGTTGCTTTTTGTGGAATACCGTGTATAATAAATGAATTATTGATAAAATTATAGACTTGTAACATTATTAATAAGAGTATTTTGTATAATATTTAGAATTGATATATTAACGATCAATTCTGCTGAAATTTAATGATCTGTTTTTTTTATGTTACATGCAATTATAAAACTTTATAAATAAATTAAACATGTTATATACAGATGATACAATGTGTATAGAACAAATTTTTATATAAATAATTGAATTGTAATAATTTTATCAATTTCATAAATTAATGTTTTAATATTTATAATTAATTAAATTACTGTAGATGACAATTAAAACATTGATATTTAAAATTAAAATCCTATGGCGATAGCACTATAAGTTATATCGCTTGATCTTTCTATACACGAGATTTTCTCTCATTTGAAAAGTGCTACTTCGTCACTGAAGCAGAATACGGGAGACGACGCGCGACCTGAAGCGCAGGGTAGCTCGGGATAATCGCTGAGGCAGGCGCACCGTTGGCGTGCGTCCAAGTAGTAGTGCCTCTGTCGGCACCAACGAACAGTATAGTGGCAGAGACTGTAGCATCACCTCCACTATTATCAAGAGCAATCGATAGCAGTAGATAGTGGTAGAAATACGTCTTTTGTTGCCTGCCCGATAGATTGTGCGATATTAATAACGACGACGTGATTTTATTTCTATCAGCCAATCGAAGATTGGTTGTTTATTGTGTTTTTCATACATTTCCCTTGTTCTTTTGTTAAACGTTTTCCGCGTCCAAACGTTGGGATCCTCATACGAAATATCCGAGAAATAACAACGTCGTGCACCCTTGTATTTGTACCTTAACGCGCGCGATTGTGCCATAGCGCTGAATCGATAAGCGCGCAGGGTGTCGATTGCAGCGCTCGGTGGAAAAAGTGATGGTTAGTGCTAGTGCTATCATCGTTATCATTATTATTATTATCATTGTCATTGTTATTATCATTATCGTTGCTATTACCGTCGTCATCGTCGTCATCGTCATCGTTGTCGTCGTCGTCGTCGTCGTCGTCGTCGTCGTCGTCGTTATCGTTATCGTTATCGTTGTCGTCATCGTTGTCGTCATCGTTGTCGTAGTCGTTGTATCACCGTCATTATTATTACTATTGTTGAATTAACATTATAGTCATTGTCGTCATCATCATCACCATTATCATTGTCATATTAATATTTTCATTATCATTATCACTATCACTTGTTCATTATCATTGTTACCGCAGACATCGTGACATTGTCCAGGCTGCGTGACGAGATACAACACTCCAATGCAATGTACGACAACACATTGTTTCTTCTTCAACAGAACAGTAATGAAATTTGAAGCGGAAGAATAAGAAAAAGGTGAGTAATGTGGAGATACGTACGGAGATTGTCTTAAATATTGTTAGCTTGCTTCGTGCGTATATTCTGTGTTTTTTATTTCTTATCTATTTTTGTATAATTACCATATAATATTGATGGGACTGATACTATCAATATTATGATTATCAAGAATATTCCTTTATCTCGAGATTCAGATAATTTGAAACTGTTATCCGGACTTCGAGTTGATCACTTTTTACCATTCTGTCATTCTATTTACGTGGAATCATGCATCCTTATCAAAATATAATGTTCTCCAAAACTTGAGGGAAATTAAAATTCAATGTCACCGATTTAGCGATTTTACTTTTTTGTTTCTTTATTATAATTTAAGATGTTTTTGCTTTAATTTAAGCTGCTTTAACTTGTTACGTAACTTTTTTTATAATATAAGTTTTTTTTACAATAAAAAAGAAATTTTTCTATCAAATCGAATTATTTCATTAAATTCTCTGCAAATATTCGGCGACGAAAGAATTGCGCATTCACGCGTTTCATATTCTCAAATAATTATACTTTTTGAAAGATCGATATAAGTAACTAATAATAATAAATAACTAATAATCTTGAAGTAAGTACTCTAAGGTTTAAAATTCCGTTAGAATTTTTACAATAGCTCAGTTAGAACTCAGGATATTTAACTTTGAACGAAAAGTTGAAAAAAGCATGGTTTTTAGTATTTAAATTAAAATATTATTAAAACAACATTAGTTTTCTTAACAAATCGAAATGCGTTACAAAAAGGGGTGTTTACTCTATATTTAAAAAAAAAAGAAATTCTCTTATGTTAATTAAAAGCTAAGATATTTGAAAAAAATCTTGACCGGGTCAAAATAACCCAGTGTGCCCTCTGTTGGGGTAAAAAAATATGTTTGCTCTTCAGGGATTAATGAAAATGATGTGAGAGGTGTTAATATTTCTACAGCAACTTTCGAACTTTTTTTAATATTATTTATTTTTAGTGATTAAATTTTCCACTCTAAATTAGACTTTTATTAAATTTTATTTAAAATTAGCTAATAAATATAATTTTGTAATTTATTTCATCTTTGATTAATTTAATTTGTGAAAAGTTCTTCCTCATTCGTTTATAATACAAAAATTATTATTTTTATTTTAAGAATAATCATCTCTAATTATATGAATTATAATTATTACAATATAATTATTATAATTATTGGTAAAAAATGAAAAATAGAACAATAGTTGCTTGCGGCGCATACATATGTGAATAAAATAAAAAAATGATAGATGATGATGAATTCGAGTTTTTTCTGTGGAAAAATTAGATCAAATTTTATTTTCAAAGGTATTTTAAAAAGCTTTTATCGTAAAATAGTTTTATGCAGAAAATTTGTTTTTTATGTTATGGGAACTAGTTATTTAAAAGGATTGCACCAAAACTATCTTACGATTTGTACTTTAGATTTAAAATTGGATTTGTGCAGAACGTTATATCTGAATTTGTTATAAAGTAGTTGTATATTATTCAGTTATTTAAAAGAAGAAAGAATGACGTAGTCTAAATCTTAAATTTTTGAAATATGCCTTTTGCTTTGCGAAAACCGTATATATATATATATATATATATATATATATATATATATATATATATATATATATATTGTATATATATTTTTAATAGATTATATATATATGTGTGTGTGTATATATATATATATATATATAATAAACGAACCATTGCTTATTATTTTTTATTATTGTCAACTATTACTATTGACATTGGAGTAAATTACTTTAATTAAACCATTAAATTTGTTATTGTTTGCTTATGATATAAACGTATTTTTTCTCGAATGGCAATGTTCTTTAAATACAGATTATTATAATAGCAGTATATTTGGCATATTGTTCTTTCGTAACAAGATTTCGCTAGTGAATCATCTTTGCAGCCATCAGCTACTGTCACATTGATTTGATGCCAAAAAGTTGAATCAGCGAACTAACGATTCAATTATGCAACATTGTTGTATTTGTCTCTAGAAAACTCTTTATGTTTTCTTACTAATATAAGTCATAAGAACACAAAACAAATTTAGGATTTTTAATATATTCATATAAGGTTATTTTTTAACCCTTTGAGTCACGCAATTAAGGGAATGGTCGAATCATTACAAAAAACATGATTCTATACATTTTTGAGGTCACTGAGTTTGTATCTGCCATCAAATTTTGGGAAAAATGAGTTCCAAGATGGCGGACGCAATATGGCGAGTTAAAAGGCTACTTAATAATCCTAAATTTTCACAAAAATTTGTATTTTTTTGCATAAAATTCAGTATCTAAAAGAGTCTTTTCAGTTTTTGAATCCACTACCGATCATCAAATTTGAAAAAAATGACACTGGCATGGCGCACGTACACGATACTGCTTCTTGCGGCGCTCGGCCGCTAACACGCGCGTAGAGTGGGGAAAATGGCTCCGGTAATAAGTGATCTCAAAAACATAAATATAAAGTAAAAAACTGTATATTCGTAGAAAAATAACGTTCAGATTATCAAATTTTTACCTTACTAAATTACCTTTACTAAACTTT
The DNA here is from genome assembly GCA_021460005.1 of Tetramorium alpestre. Taxonomy (NCBI): domain Eukaryota; kingdom Metazoa; phylum Arthropoda; class Insecta; order Hymenoptera; family Formicidae; genus Tetramorium; species Tetramorium alpestre. The sequence goes on along the minus strand of JAJVSH010000026.1, from coordinate 51,142 downwards.
ACCTTTACTAAATTCTAGAAATTCTCATTTTTTGCTCTCATATTTTCTTCAATATTTTGTTTATAACAAAAAATTTCGCAAATTTAACAGCAGATTTGTGATCAGCGACCTTAAAAACATAAATGTAGATAACAAAAACAGTATGTTTAAAGGGAATTTTTTTTCAGTAATGAATTTGACGTGTGCGTGTGCGTAATGTAATTCATAACATGCTGATAAAAAGTATCTATGAGCCCAAAAATGGACAATTTCCGTGATATAAGGTATTAAAGAGTGGAAAACTTTCTCATTTTTCCACTTTTTAATGCCTTATATCTCGGAAACTGTCCATTTTTGGGCTTGGTGCCCATGGACACTTTTTATCAGCATGTTATGAACTACACTATCCTACATTATTGTTAAATTTGACTGGGACCCAAAACCCATAAGCGTTGCGGGATCCTTTATCTTTTACAAATTTGTCAAAATTTTAATTACAAATTAATTACAGGCCGATATTTATAGTCTGTTTTTATATTTCAGACCATCTTTCTTAAACAGTACACATGATATCATTCGAATATTCTGTATTTATACTGTGAATATACGTAACATACATAAAATACTGAGAAAATATATACTCTATAATATCTCTTATATTATTTTTCGTATATTTTTAGGACATACTTGTAATATCCCGGTAAAAAATTTTTCATGTATGAACATATAAATAAAAATATTACTATAATATAAATATATGTATAAAAATCAACACAGTGATTGTTTTATGATGATTTGCTTTTCAATTTGGTCAAAAAATAGCTAGCAAATTAGCACGAATAACAATTATGAATATCTTTTTTATGTCTTTTTTTCAGATAATACTACTTATTAACCCGACCGAGTCGATGAAAGAAGCCAGGTGGATTTACGGATGAAGCTGAAAAGAAATATCGTGGATGAAGAGGAAGAAGACGAAGAAGAAGAGATAGATGCCGTTTATCCGATATCAGACAAGTGAAGAAGAACAAGTTGGTGCGAAAGACAATCGTTTTGCAATCGTGTCGTTACCGACATTTTAAACTCGTCATCGCTCGTTACATCTAATGTTGAACGAAAGACGACTTGAAGTAGACAATACATTAGCGGACGGGGAATGTAATGATAGCGCCGTGGTTATTGGCCGGACGCTCTCATCGTCATCGTGCACGGTGCCCTACATCGGCACCGACCAGGGCTACGTATTCGAAGGTGGCGGTATGTCGACGTTGCAGCAGCTCGGTGTAACCGGTCGCGGAAATACCGACTGCATCGGTGGCGGAGGAGATCTCGGGTTCGACGCATCGATAGGAGGATCGGGAAGTGGAGTTGGCAGTGGGATAGGACTTGGTGGAGTCATTACTGGTGGAGGATCTGCAGGGATAGGTGGTAGTGGAGGAGGAGGAGGAGGAGGGGGAGGAGGAGGGAGTAGCGGAAATATGAATAAAGAAGTTCGTTACGCTCCATTCGCAACATCTGTAGGTCCGATTGGTACCGTGACGCCGATAAACCTGCAGTCTCTACCGCCACCGCCGCCGCCACTGCCGCCGCCGCCACCACCGCCACCACCCCTGCCGCTGCAGATGCAGCAGCAGCGTGCCTTTTCGAAGTCGATGACGTCCCTACCGCCGGAGCCGTTTATGATTATGCGCTCGAAGGCGTTAAATCGACGCGTTTCGATTAACGTTGGTGGTGTTAAGCATGAGGTACTTTGGCGTACTCTTGAACGGTTGCCACATACACGCTTAGGTCGACTGAGGGATTGCAATACCCACGAGGCAATAACTGAACTCTGTGACGATTACTCTCTAATCGACAACGAATATTTCTTCGATCGACATCCTAAATCTTTCAGCTCGATTCTTAATTTTTATCGCACTGGGAAACTCCATTTAGTAGATGAAATGTGTGTGCTCGCGTTTAGCGATGATCTCGCCTATTGGGGTGTCGACGAGCTCTATCTCGAAAGTTGCTGCCAGCATAAGTATCACCAGCGTAAGGAGAACGTACACGAGGAAATGCGCAAGGAGGCAGAATCACTTCGGCAACGCGAGGAAGAGGAATTTGGTGAAGGAAAATGCGCCCAATATCAGAAATGGTTGTGGGATCTTCTAGAGAAACCAACTACCTCTATTGCGGCACGGGTGAGTCGCATCGTGGCTTAATAATCAATTTATGTGTGTACGTGCATGTGGCGATAAAAGACAATGCACGTCAAAAACGTCGCGCATCATCACCTGCTCTGTTGTGTATCATATATATCATACATATCTTTTAGATAATATGTTCTAGTGAAAATGAGAAACAATGGATTTTGACATATCAGTCATTTTTTCTTTTATAATTCAAAGAACTTACTTACAAACAAAATTTTGAAGAAGAAAAAAAATTGTCTCAGAATTAATTCAGAAATGTGATATTTTAAGGACAAACGTTTGCTCTGAATCAGCCTATATAGACATATTCTTTACACGTCAATAATATATACAATATATTTGTAATAATATACTCAATATAAATGTACTTAAAAACAAATTTAAAATTTATTTTTATTGCATTGCAAGCATTAATCTAATACATTTTTCTGATTATGCCTTTTATATTGAGAATAATCAATCAGAATATTATTTATCAACCGAAATATTCGACGAAAGAAAAGAAAGTTTAGAAGGATTATTTTAAGAAAATAATCTCCATAAAGCAAAATTGAATTCGATGAGTCGATCAAGCTTAATGTGTAAGCCATAAATAGAATCATAATTTATTTACAATTTTATTTATCAATATCAGTGTACTAATTAACATCATAGATAACATTTTACTTTGACATTGATGTTTCACTCTTTAATCTAGATAATCTAATATCATGTACATATAACATGTCTGCTTTCATTTTAGTGTAAGTACATGCATCAGCATCGTAGATTTGTGTAAATGTTTCGATATTAATAATGATCTCCATTATATATATGTATATGTGTATAAATGTGTGTGTGTGTGTGTGTGTGTGTGTGTGTGTGTGCGTGCGTGCGTGCGTGCGTGCGTGCGTGTTACAAGAAATACGAATGTATACATTTATTACATTTTATATTTCTAGGTGATGTTATTCAACATAATACTAATCTGCCTCTTTTTCTATTTGTGTTATTTATCATTTAGCATTGAAACTATAGTTTCCATTTATCACAAGATTAAATGATCAACGTGTCATATAATCGGCCACCGATGATAATGGGAGTGTTTTATATGCGATTACCAGGTATCACGTCGATTCTTTCTCGACACCGCTCCCTAAGCGTCATTAATAGTTTTGCTACCAGCGAATTCAATTCGATATTCTGTGTATATACACCTACGACTTACATGCATTTATACAAAGAGATAAATACATAGATTCACAATTCGTTCATAATTTATTCATATATTTATAGTAAGATAAAAATTTAAATAACAGAAAAACTCGCATATTAAAATATTTATATATTTATATATTTATAAATTTATGTACAGACTGTAGCGTACATAAGTAATTCTTAACCTGTAGTAATCACACCTCAACTCAGTATTGTCAGTATATGTACTAACCACACCAGTGCGATTTGGGATTTTGCATTTTTGAAGTTCAATAACTCGGTGAAAAAAAAAAGGAAATTAAGCTCATAATATATGTTTTTGGAGTAGAATTTCCTGAGAAATGCAATGGATACATGTTCAAAAGCAAAAAGTAATTATCTAACTATTAAAAAAGCTAAAAATGTAGTACATGTTTTCAAAAAATACCGAAGGAAAAAATTTTTAGTGGTGCGAATTTGCACTGGTGTGGTTACTATGGGTTAATAGTTAGACGGGTTAATAGTTTATTATATGGTAAATAAAGCAAGAATAATTATGTGTTCATAAAAATTATGATATTTTGTTAGTAAATTCNTGAATTTATTTATTTTATTTTTTAAAGAAAAGTAAAGAATAATAGCAAATTATACATATTGCAAAAGTATAAATAGATAATAATATAAAATTTTTTAAATAAATTTTAAATGAGTTAAATTAATTTATTTAAATGAAAAATTAATTTTGATAATTTTATTTTTATCGAATACTTATTATTACAAATCGAAAGAGACCGATAAATTGAATTTATTTAGAGTTTCTGTTTAAAATTTTTTATATAAACAGATTAATTTTGAATTCATCAATAAACAAATGCGATTATTTTGTATAGATATTATGATATTATGTATAGATATTATGTAATCTTATTAATGAGATTGAAGGGTAATCACATGTCACAAGAATTAATAAAAAATATAATTATCGATTGAAACTATAAAGAAATATATTATTAAGGATAATTTGTTTCCACGTATCGATTTCGAAATTGATACTCATAATGCATTGTATATACTTGGTGCTGAAAAAACAATTACTTTTTAAATAGTACATACTAGAATTGTATATTTTTTATATAAAAATATTTAAAAACGAAAATAAAAACAATTAGTTTTAATGTCAAAATAGCAATTTAAACAGGAAATAAGTATGAACAATCTGAACAAAAAACTTTTATGAATGAAGCTATCGCAGAACCAAAATTTAACCCTTAAACACTGGGTCAGCTTGACTCGAGCGAAAGTTTGCAATTAAATATCTGTAAGAAAATATTTGAAATTGGGACTTATGGCACCATCTGTTGTTGGTTTGACTCTCCTACTTTACGACTGTATAGTATTTTTTAATTACATTTTTCAATGAGAAAAGTTGTGTAAATTTTTTCCAGAAAAATCCAAATTCCAAAAGAAAATTTTTAAACATTCATACTTGCAGTCATTTTTATTTTTAAGTATAAGGTTTCCAGAGTATCAAGTTAAATTTTTACGAAAAAATATTGATAAATGAAAAAGTTATAGAATTTGAAGTCAAAAGTCAATTTCTCGGTTTCTCTTAAAATTATAATTTCTTTTCAATATTAAACATTTTTTTTTCACATTCTAATGATTGTATCTTATTTTTCTAATATCTAAGGATATCTAAGTTATATACGTCAATTTTTTAAACTAAAAAAAATGAATAATAACTTTGTAGCAACCGATTGAAACTGCTCGGTCAAATTGATCTAGTGTGCTTTTCATGTTTCCCCCGGATGGTGTGCCCTTTAAGAGTTAATAGACAGTAAATATTTTTTATTTCTAAAATAGATATTATTGTAATAAGTTTTTAGTTCATAGCTTTATTATATAAATATGGTTGGAAGAACAATAAAATATAATAGTAATTAATTAAATTTTGATTGAAAGATTAAATTTGAAATTGTGAATTTAGAATTAACAGGTGTAGGTAATGACATTTGTATGAACTAATATTATATAAATAAACATGCAGGCATATCATTTGATCACATCGTCGTCAGATTAAACATTAGATAAAAAAATTTCAACATATATGAAAGAATTTTGTTCATTCAATTAAAAACTACCTTATTTATCTGCGAATGTCTGCGTCCTACAATATATGCATAACACACCACAAACAATACACATTGCACACACTGTTGCTTCGAGATAAAATTTGCGTAGGGGGTCACCGTGATACATTTCTTTCTAACTTTTAGATATAATATTAATAACTTTTCCCAATGACGATTCCGTAACACTCATTCATTTAATTATCCAGAACGAATCATGTGAATTTCGGCGTCTATCTTGAAATGGTTTCTGAAACTTTATTTTTCTTATTATATCTCGCTGCACACCCATGTGAACGGCTGCCGGATAGCTATACATATATTAACACTATTTGAAATTCGACCTCACATCAGTGCATCAATTACATCCGTCAAAATACTATTTTCTATATTTTTTCATTATCCTTTTTTGTTGCCTCCAAACGTATTCCCTTTAACAAGCCTATATCAATATTATAGAAACTATCGATTGTGTTAAGTATATTTAGAACATAAGGGGTCATAACTACAGCTGTATATATACCCTTATAATCAGCGAGTATACCCTTCAGTCGTAATCTAGAAGATCTATTAGATTCTTAAGCATAGTAGAGCATTACGATAACATATTATTTTATTATATTTGTTGTAACATAATACATTATAATAAAAGGCAAATTATTTTTAGAAGTATTCAATTTCCTTTTGAGGGAGTAAAAAATACCTTCTTGAATAAAATTAATATTTATCTTTTTGGGCAAATATTATTAAAGTAAACGATGTGAGAAAAATGTTTTGAAGAACATTTTGGCTTTTATATATTAAAATGTATTTTATAATGATTTTAAAATCCACTTTCTCTTGCAATTTTTAAAATTTTACTCAAGTAGCAAAAGTTAAAAAAAGACCATTTAAAATATTAAATTTAATTATATGTATATGATAAAGCTATTTTTCAAATATGCGTTTTTCAAAAAGTTAAAAATATTATTATACAATTATTTAATATGTTGTTTGAAAATAACTCAAAAATATGCATTAATCGAAAAAATTCTTAAAAAAAGAAAAGATATTTTATTTAGACTTTACAATTAGATGGACTTTCAATTGGAAGTCATTGGAATGTCAACTTTAATTTTTTAAATAGAAATTCCGATTTTTTTATTGTATTTTCATATTCAATATGTAACAATTAAAATTTTTTTATTTATGTTTATATTTTATAGTGCTCTTTATTTGCAATATCTTTATAATTTTGCAGATATAATAGTACAGACATGATAATAAATAATTTCTCTAGGAAATTTTTGTTTCATTTTAATTAATACAGTTAAATATTTTTAAATCTATCACTATAACAAAATGTTTTATACAAAAGTTGAAAGGTTTCGAGGAGAACAAATGATAATAATCAACTTCTGGGTTGAATCAGAAATTGGTGAATAATGTCAACTTTGGAAACAGCATAGGGAAAGTGGATTGTGTAAGATATCATTAGATAACTCTTTTATAGACAAATAAGTTTTGTCTTCATAGACCTAATATATTTAGATCAAATATTGAGGCATTCCTCAATATTTGATCTAAATATATTATATCTATGAAGACAGATAGAGGTAGAGATGCACGTAGAAAAGGATTCACTCTGATTCGTGCCTCTTGTGTTCTCTCTCATACGCGTGTACGTATGTAACGCGCCATATGTACCGTAGTCCTTTTCTACATGCACTTCTTTAAATAAATTCTTTAAATAAATTCTTTAGAATAACTCTTATGTTCGTCTAATATGTATACAGAATAGTTATTATTATTATTATGCTACTGATTTATTATTATTTTATTTTTTTACATTTATTACAGTGTATTATTTCAATCGTACAAAAATATCTTGTAAATTATTCATTTTTGGCAAGAAAACTATGTATTTCGCAATATGCAACTACATATCTTTTTTGAAAAGTAACTATGTGTTTTCTTTACATCAATTGATTTATCTCATTTTTCTATATGTAAAAGTATTAAAATATAATTGCCAAAAAATAAATAATTTACAAGATATTTTTGCACGATTGAAATAATACACTGTAGTAAATGTAAATTTTCATATTTTTTATCAAAATATGCAATAATAAAATATAAAATATCTTGTAAACTATTGATGTTTTGAAAAATCTATTTTAATACTGTTATCTACAGAATATAATTACAGGGTTCATATCAATATTATATGAAAAAATCATGTATTAAAAAATGACCCTTTATGTGATCTTCCAAAAAATTGATTATTTCGAACATTAATTTTAACATTATTTGTTCCCCTTCAAGCCGTACAAATTTTATTTGAAATATTTTTTATTGAAACGCAATGTTTCCGAATTATTATGATGTCTAAGTTTGTAAGTTAAAGTGGAACACCTTGTATATTTAAATAAATTTCGTTAATAATTTCTTTTTTAATTCCTAATCAATTTAATTACTCGTTAATGACTTTACATTGATTTACATTGCAAAATACAAGCTTGCTATTTACTTATTGTAATTAGAATAACGATGCAATTACAAGGATAAATAAAAATTATGTAACGGCTGAATGATTTATTTGTATGGATAACAGCTGTAATTATGACTTCTTGTTTATTTCTTTTTTTTTTAGGAGGTTTGGAAAAGAAGGACATTGCAATTTATGCATTAGCTCAAACGATAAGATCGAAAAATATACAAGCATATATAAAAATATTCTTTGATCCATTTTTCTTATCTTTAGCTAATACAACAGCAGATTATCATACACAATATGAAAAATACTCGCATCAATTTATTTTATAACATAATATCGAATTTTGTGCGTGCATAAATTCAGTACACAAACTTGCTTGATATAATTTTACATCATCTTTAATATGTACACATATACATACATACATACATACATACATACATACATACATACACTTCGTACATATTTTTGGAATTACTAATTTTTAATATTATATGGGGAAGTTATTGAAATAAAAAATAAGTACCTTATTTATTCTTTTGCGGTTAGGTTATATATCAAAACAGATCTGCTTTTCAATAATTTAGTACAACAATATTTAAGACATTTAATAATTATAGATATATGAAATTTCTTTAAATTGTAACAAGTGTTTTTTTAAAAATATATTATAACATTATCAATATTAATATTACAATAGACTAGTATACTATTTAATAATAGTTTAATGACATTGAAATCTATTAAATTGCAAAAAATTAAAGTGCGACAAATAAATTTCTTTTTTCATTTTTGATTATGACAGTAAATACATTTGGGACAAATCTGATGATTTACATATTTATATCTTCATTAAAAAGTATAATTTTTTTAGGCTTTCTCTCTATAAGTTGTATAAAATCATTTTTGCAGGAATTAATCACGTAATAATTTTGTATGTAAATATGATTAAATATGTTTACTTCCATTATATGTTTTTGCTTTCGCTTTTGCCTTGCTGTTATTTATTGCTACAAAATACCAAATTTTAGCTGAATAAAAATAGATAGAATCTCAACAATTTAAGTAGAATTTAACATTGAATACAGTAGAAAATTTCGTATTACTTAATATACTCTTTCATATTCTTAACATTTTTTCGTACATTGTTCTTCAATAGTTACTCAATTTTTTTTTACGTGCGTTTTTTATACGATATTTTCTTAATAACGCAATTTCTTCATAGAAAGGCGTTTTATACGATGAGACTAAATCTTTACATAATAATATAATAATAATAATAAGACATAAATGGATGCATATCTGTATAATTATCATACAACAGCGAATAGGTCATAATATAATAATAAAATAAAGTTTTGATTGGTGTTTAATTACATATATGTATTTTTTCATTACAGTTTCCATATGTTGTTAGCATACTCTGAAAAAATAAAAGATAATTTTTTTCATATATAAATAAGTAAAAGATAATCATTTTCTCAATATATCTATATTGCAAGATTTTGTTGTCTCATAATTGGCTTAAATACTTAAGTACTTAAATACTAAAGCACTTTTTACATGGTAGATGCATATTGAATGAAAAAATTATGCAAAAAGAAAAATTTTCGAAATGGCATCATTATTTTTCGAAATAACGTGATTTTTTTACATTTTTTTCCAAATAATACCATTTCTTTTTTACATGGAACATAAGATCGCGTAAAAAGAGAATCAAGTACATTTTATCTGTCATGATTATAAGCAGAATAAAAAACAGAATAGAAAATAGGATTATATATAATTTTATCTCAATAGCATAATAATTACATTATTGAAAAAAATATACATTAAGGAAAAATGTTAAGAAGCTGGAAAGCTGTCTATTCTTTTAACAGTTTTTAATAAATTTTTATTAAATCTTTGACTTGATATTAATATACATATACACTCCCGGCTAAAAGTTTGGATACATCTTTATATTTATATATACAATATTTTGTTTTATTGTCTTTATTCGGAGTCTAATGGCTTAAAAATTTTTATATAATAGAATAATAGAATTTATATAATAGAATTTTTTGTTATTATAATAATAATGAATAAATGAGTAAATTTATTATATACAATGATATCTATCGAAAGTTTCGTTGCCTATAATAAAAAGATACACAAGGATTTGTAAAGGTTGGCTACTTTCCTTGAAAAGATATCGAGTTGCAAACTTTAGGTTACTCAAGATTATTTCGGTTTTTTGTTATTTCTGTTATTCTCTTATTTTATAAAATATTGTTAGTAAATTCTGTGTGTTTCAATAAATAGTATACATTGATTTAATAATAAATACATATTGTGTGTGAACAATGTTAACATCACTCGCAACTGTTTTCAAAGCTTTATATAAGTAATCGTGTTCTAAACAGACAAAATTGATAAAATGGATAAACGTAAGGAAGTTAGTATTGAAAATCAAAGTGCAATCACTTTACAATCTTTATATAATGAAGGTTATTTTTACAAGTAAAAAATTACCGACAAATAAAAAAAATGACGTATCACAAATCATGAATATTTTATTTTCTAGCAATATGTCTATTTGTTTTTGTATTTTCTAAGTATAAATATTCAAAAATCTTTTGTCCTTTTATTCGATACTATTCAATATTATAATATTTAGAAAAAAATAATTGCAGAAACATATAAGCAAATCTGCTGCTTTATTGATTTGCCATCAAATGTACGCACTTTTTTATTTACTTGCAATTTAAATATTGTGAAGCAAACACATTATTATTATTATTATTTTGTGTTTGATGACCTAATTTTGCATAATCGCTGATGTTATTTCGCTAAACTCTCGAAGCAACGAATTGATTTCGCATTGTAGCGATTGTTCTTACTAGCGTGAGAACATAGTAGCGAAGAGAGACAGGAGAAGGAGGAGATGGGTTAGTGATTTCTTAAGAAAAACTAGTCTACATGGAATTCTGATTGGGCAAGGGAGCGGGGTTTTGAAGGGACGTACAGATATATTTTTTGCCGAATAATATAATAAAACTGTCGAGTCGAGCGACGTCGGGCAGACTGCGTTTAAACGACGAGATACTCTCTGGTGATGAAACTATGTTTTATAAAAAACCGTATTAAACATTTCTGCGAGAACATTATCGATTCTCTGTCGAGACAACATATTCTTCAATTCCACAGAAATACTTGTTTGTCGAAGTTATATAATATATCATGTCCTCCTTGCATTTATGTTGGCTCTCTTGATCAGAGTTGTGTCGCTTCTTCAATAGCCTTTTCTCCCTCTGTATTTTGTATCGCAGAATCTTTCGGCTTAAGCGCATTTATCTATCGTACTTTAAATTGATCACGTAAAGAAAAGCAGGAATTTATACTGAAAAATGAATAGAAATACAATATTTGTTTATATAAATACGATATTAGATTTATCGATTAGTTTCATTCCTCCGCAAGTTTACTAATCTTAAAAAATATCTTGATAACTATGATTATAATAAAAAGTGGAAAAGAAGAGAGGAGGCGGTATTATTTTTTTTTTAAATAAAATGAGAAGTTTTGTATGTATGTCATATATAAATATAACAAGGAAAAGATATTCGATCAAAATTTATTTTTTGCATATCTGCTTGCTTGTTGTACATACTTCGCAAATTCGCCAAAGAATTATATATTATTTGAGAATATGTATATTTATGCTTCCGTTCTATCACTGCAGAAACGTTTTAACAGCTCGTGTCACTATCAGTTTTCTATTTTATTATACTCTTTCAGAACAGTTGCTTCAAAGATTTACTAAAAAAATTCATTTTTTAATTATCATGGAATTTGGTGAAAATATGAGATATAATACCATATTCAATATGTTTACTATACACAAGATGAATCAAATAGAGTAATGAAATAACCGTAGTAACCTCTTTGCAGTATAGTTAAAATAGACTTTTTGTGCTACCAGTGTGTAAAAAAAATTTTTTTTGTTCTCTTGATGATTTTACTATTTAGGTTTTCAAGGCCACTGAATTCAAATCTGATATTAGAATTTCAAAATTCAAAATAGCGGATCCAATATGGCAGATCAAAGATTAGAAATTTTTCGGCAGAGAGTTATTAGTGTGTGCCTTTTCTCTATTAATGTTTTCAAAATTTATTAGTGTTTATGTTCTTTCGATTAGATTCATAATTAATTATTCTCAGATGTTAATTCTTATAAAAATCCAACAATTTTCAAATTTTTTATTTGCCATATTAGATCCGCCATTTTTAATTTTGAAATTCTTATTTCAGATTTGAATTCAGCGGCCCCAAAAACCTTAGACTATTCACTTTTGTAAAAAGCGAAAAGTGTAATCCCTTCTTTTTTTACATAGTCGGCATAACACACTGGTGGCACGACTTTCTTTTAGCTGAGTTCGGCTCATACACAGTGAAGGGATTAATGGCTCTATGGTTTAATATACATATAAATCTTCTTGTTTTTGATTTTATTTGAAATCTGGAATTTCATGCATTCAGAAATAGCCAGGACTTCAGTTTGAAAAACCATCTCTCCATCACCAGCTCTCTTATAGGAATGGTTACTCTATTTCCCATCATTAGATCATATATTTTCGCTCCAAAGCAGCCATTCTTTCTCGAACCATCTATATACCAGACATTTATACATGAATAATTCAGAAACTTTGGTTTATTTCAGTTATTCCTGGTTGGTATAAGAACTTTAAAAGTCTTGCCCATCTGATATTTTTTGGGTATTCTATTTTGTTTAAACATAAAAGGGAAATTTTGGAGGAATCCGAGTGCAGTTTGACCGAGCTCAGTATTTCTCCATTCCCTTTGGCAGTTCAGTTTATATACCGTGAGTCTGGCAGTATTGATAATTGGTCCAGGGGAGGAAAGCTGAGCTCTTATAGCGCTGCTGTTGGTGTCGTTCTCATAGTTCCTTTTGCAGCCCTTAAGTAACTACCCTAAAGATTCTTCAACAGATTCTTTGACTCTATCTGCTTCATTTTGAGTCACCAAACTACTACAGCGTAAGTTAGCTATGATATAGCAGTATTGTTTTGTGTATCTATAGGGCTACATCTGGTCTTAGGCTAAGTTTTGTCTAGTACATATCTCTTCTACATGTCCACAGGAATATGTTTCTTTTAGTTTCGAAATGTTACTCCTCAGTTTGGGATTAAAATGGATTCTCATATACTTAATTAAGGGTGTGTATAGTTCAACTCCTTTTCCCATAGTTTTAGAGGTCCAACAAAATCATATAATACCATAAAAAAATAACGATGACTTTTATGTAATTTTAAAGAATTGATTTTCTCGAAAATTTATTTTACCATTGTTTATCCCCTTTCGAGCCAATTTTCGATACAATTTTTGAAACATTTTTGTCTATCGGCTTGATATTTTTGAAATACTTCTATATTTTATTCTAAAGTATCTTGTATATGTATAAATATACATATATACTTATATGTACACAGAATATGTGGATGTATGTGTATACATATACCTATACCTATGTGTGTGTGTGTGTGTGTGTGTGTGTGTATGTATGTGTATATATATATATAT
>JAJVSH010000026.1:3269-36990 GCA_021460005.1 Tetramorium alpestre | reverse complement strand
TTTTTTTAATTTTTTGTGAAGTTTATTTTTTGAGTTATAAAATAAAATAGTTTATTTATTACGGACTGGATATAAAAAGTAAGCAGGAGTGATGCGACTCATTGTCACGTGAGCGCTTACATAAGCTGATCAACTGCGATAGCTACAAATGTAATATACACGGACTCTTTCTTTCCCTTTCTCTCTCTTTCTCTTTTTCTCTCTCACTCATTCACTTATTCATTAGCTCACATTTACTATTACCTGTAAATATTTGATAACTTAGTGTTTCTTAAGAAAGATGGATAAATTTTCCAGTGGAATTTATTTATTAATCACTCTAGGAATTTACTCTATTAATCACTATTAATTACTATCGAATAATCATTTGCGATTAAAAATCATTTGTAGGAAAATACATGCATAATATACCATACATTACTAACACGTATATATTTGACAGTAGCAAGCATTCGATTATTTTTTTATGTTTGGACTAGTGCTATCAAATAAAAAATTAATTACTTGCTCTCATTGAGAAAACACATGAAGTGTGTTAGTAACATGTTGTGTGTTATGTTTCTTTCTTCGAGTAATTTTTAATCATCGAATCATTATTCAACAGTAATTAATAATGATTATACAGTCATAAGTAATTCACATCATGTAAATTTATTTTATAGATCAAGTGAATAAATGTGTAAATATGTAGAAACAATAAAAAAATTTAAAAGAAGACATTTTCAATTAATTACTCACAAGGACAAGTTGACTACTCATGGATTTTTGTCTCCTTTCTTGTGATAAATATACGTTGAAAAATATTTGTGTCATGTTTGAGCGTTTTGTCGAGTGCGCCTTGTAAGTAGTATTTTTTTATGTTTGAAATTTCAGCAATGTATGCAGACAAATATATAAAAAATTTAAAAATATATGCGTACCTAAATATCTGCAAAAATTTATTTTTACGTAGTAAACAATACATATTACACGTATAAATAAATTAATAAAAAAAATAAAAGTTAAAAAAAATTTGACATCGATCGGTTTCAATCCGAGGTTGTCGCTATTACTATTCCTTGTTTTAATTTACTACCCTGTACAGTATTGGTTCATAATGCGTTTTTCTTTAGATATCATAACATACACTATCGATCGCGGCCAAATCACTGAAATATGAATTTCACTGAAATTTCAAATTTCATAAGAAATACTGTTTACAAGTAGCATTGGACGAAATGCTCAAACATGACACAAATATTTTTTGATGTATATTCACCACGTAAAGAGAGATTAAAATCAGTGGATAATCGCAATCTCCCCTTGTCAGTATGGATCTGTCTCATTGTCAAAGGGAACGTATGATTAGATATCTACGTTAAATTCGAGTGGAAGTTTCAAAAATTTTTTCTTTCAATCTGTGATCTATCCAATCTGCAATTTATTCGTATTTATTAAGAAACACAAAATCGAATATCTACAACGTAATAGTGAATGTAAGTTAGCGAGTGAAGAGAGTGAGAGAGAGAGGAGACAGAGAGAGAGAGAGAGAGAGAGAAACAGAGAGAGAAGAATATCACTACCTCCCCTCTCTTTTTCTCTTTCTCCATTCTTCTTTTCCTCTCTCTCTTTTTTCCTTATTTTTTTCCTTACGCCCTTTCTTCTTCCTTCTTTCGCTTTGTCACGCAATCAATTACTCACTCAGTCTCAATAAGGTTAGATAGAGAAAAATATTAAAAGTGGAAATTGTTTTTTAGATCAGATAGCTCGCAATTAATTAGCTTTGTTTGACCAGTTGATCCGTCGCTTTTTCAGGTGATAGCTGTGATATCAATACTCTTTATTGTGCTTTCAACGATCGCACTAACTCTCAACACCATTCCTAGTATGCAAGTAAATGATGCGAAGGGAAACTTCCAAGACAATCCGCAGCTCGCTATGGTGGAAGCTGTGTGCATCTCGTGGTTCACTCTCGAATACATGCTTAGGTTCAGTGCCTCACCGGATAAATGGAAGTTCTTCAAGGGTGGTCTTAACGTGATCGATTTGCTGGCGATACTACCATACTTCGTATCTCTATTCCTGGTCGAGACCAATAAAAATGCGAACGACCAGTTCCAGGATGTGCGCAGGGTAGTGCAGATTTTCCGTATAATGCGGATTCTGAGAATTTTGAAATTGGCTCGCCATTCAACCGGCTTGCAGAGTCTTGGCTTCACCTTACGTAATTCATATAAAGAGCTAGGGCTACTGATGCTTTTCTTGGCGATGGGCGTCCTCATATTCTCGAGTCTCGCCTACTTTGCCGAGAAGGAGGAGCCCGGGACCAAATTCATAAGCATTCCAGAGACCTTCTGGTGGGCAGGCATCACAATGACCACCGTCGGATACGGCGACATCTACCCCACGACCCCGCTCGGCAAGGTGATCGGCACTGTGTGTTGTATATGTGGTGTCCTGGTAATCGCGTTGCCCATTCCCATTATCGTCAACAACTTTGCCGAATTTTACAAGAATCAGATGAGACGAGAGAAAGCCATTAAGAGGCGAGAGGCTCTTGAGAGGGCTAAACGGGAAGGCAGCATCGTGTCTTTTCATCACATCAACTTGAGAGACGCTTTCGCCAAGAGTATGGATCTCATCGACGTCATCGTCGACACTGGTAAGCGACGGATCAATATGCACGCGGAGAGTGCAGTTTATGACCTGTTTCACTATGGCGTTTGCATTTATCGAACAAAATTGATTTTAACCCAAGATTATTGTTATTGAGTTTTTGCAAACAATCTTTGGATTGACATATTACTTATTATTTCACAATATATTTTTATTATTTTCTTTTTTATTTCTCTTTTAATTTCCTTAGTAATAGTAATATGTATAAGGGTCGTTCTACATTAGTTGTAAGCGATTTGCGATAACCAATGAGTTTCGAACTTTAAATAGAAGAGCAACACTCATTGATTGTCGCAAGTCGTTTGCGACTAATGTAGAATGACCTTAATAGTAAAAATGGGATTATTTATACAATCTGACTCCATGTTATGATACTTCAATCAATCTTACCGAGGCTTTTACAGAAATTAATTTCAATGTACTTATTAAGCTATCATTGTTATAGAATTCTGATATATATATATATATATATATATATATACTTAAATTTAGAATTTTAATATATAGGGTAAAGGGGTTTAATATATAGGGATAATTTGAATATTTTTTGAATATTTGAAATTTCAAACTTTTTGAACAATCTCGAGAAATAATAATTTTATCCTTACATTGAATATACATATAGCAGAAAATTCACATGTAGGAATATTTATCCAATATGAAAAATTATTTTACAGCTTTAAGTGCTGGTCTACAACTTTGATTTAAGAAAATATTTTAGCTCTAAACCGTAAACAGTAACCAATCACAGTCGATTATTCTGCTAACATTCGATTGTAATTGGTCACAGCTTACAGCTTAGAGCTAAAATATTTTCTTAAAGCTAGGTTGTAGACCAGCACTAACAGCTTGGTTCATGCTCTCTTTGCCTCAATTCAGTCAAGCGTCCTTTTTTTATAATGTCTTACCATCTAAAATAACAAAATAACAAAAATGTGTTTTAAAATCGTTGAGATATACATTAAAATATTACGGAATTGAATGCGTATCCAAATTGCCCCATAAAAATGTATTTAAATTACTCCTCGCGTCGATATAAAAACTTCGTAAAAACAGTACTACATCTCAATAGAATGTCCCACTAATCGACGTAATCGATCATTAATGTATCCGGGAAACATTTTTAGATTATATATTGCTCTTATAGTTTTTACGTAGATTTCACAAAAGCTTAAGACAACAGAATAGAATATTCTTATAAACTACAGTAACAACAAAAGGTCGTTGCCTATCTTGCTTAATGTGAAATATTTTACAGATTCAAATCCATAAATACTCTATGAAATTTATACGATCACATTATTCTCTTTGTTTCCAACATCAAAGATAAAATATAGCGTCTCATGTTTTCCTTTGCGCAAATATTTACTATTATCCAATTTTTTCCGCTTTCTAAATTACTCCAGTGTAATACTTAAACTAACAAGGAGAATATACGATGGAAAATACTAGATCTAAATTATCCTTTTACAATTGCATAGAGGAATACATATTCCTGAATATATACCAATAATATTAGGTATAGATGGCTAGTCATTCATTCAGTAAATTAACAAATAAAGATTATAATGTCTATTATATACTAGTGTGAAAGATAAAATTTTTTAAGTAGTTCGTAGCGGGATATTTTACTACACACGAGCACACGCCGCGCGCTGGCTCGGAAACGCGATGGTACCAATTTTTTTAACTTCTTTTTATTATAAAGTGGTAAATAATAAATAAAATTTTTTATATTTATTATAAAGTAGTAAATAATAAATAAAATGATAAATAAAAAATAAAATAATGAAATACAAAATAATATTATTTAATTTGAGCGAAGGAAATTAATAAATACAGAGTGATAATTATAAAAAGTTAAAATAATCCATACTTATTCATTTTTTTATACAATTATATGATATATTACAATACAAATTTTAGAATAAAAATTATCATAAAAAAAGGAAAACAAAAAATTTTCGGCAAAATAGAATAATAAAACATTGAATAATATATGACAATTGATTGCATTCACATTTTAATTTTGACAATTCTATAGAAAAGGGGAAACAAAACATAGACCAGAAAAATATTTGACACGGTTGGTCCTATCAAAATAGTTCATTGTACACGTACCGGCAGGAATGGTGTCCCTCGGCGGCTAGTATAGGTGTGTGACAACCGAACGCACACATCGAAGCGCGTACGTATGTGTCACTAAACGCGCGGATCGAGAAGCGAAGGGAAAAAGTAGTGGAAGGTAGTCCGATGTTGCATCTTTAGTGCAAGATGCACAATCGAGAGAGAGAGAGAGAGAGAGAGAGAGAGAGAGAGAGAGAGAGAGAGAGAGAGAGAGAGAGAGAGAGAAACCACTGCAAAACGTGCTGCCGCTTAGTGGTGTCCTATAGCTTTCTCACCTTCGCCACTTAAATGCAGAACGTGTAGGTGAGATAGTTAGGACATAGGACACCGTGATGTTTCTATAAGTGTCTCGCTCATTCTAATATCATGCTTCTTTTCTTTTCCTTTAGATACATGCTACGTGCACAGCGCGAGCACACTAGCATTTATTATTATATTATATATATTACAATATATTATTATATCAATATACAATATTATTATTGTTTGCGTCTACACACTCAAGGGGTTAAATTATATAATTTAAAATGATAAAATTTAACCCCTTGAGTGTGTAGACGCAAACAACCAAAGTGGGCCCAATGTGCGGAGAGGGTTCTAGTGAATGAATTTTCATAAAAATTTGTATATAATGATTTTTGGAGTCGCTGAATACGAATCTGGGGTCAAAATTAAAAAATTCAAAATAGCGGACCTAAATGGTGGTCGCATAATTTTGAAAAACACCAAAACTTATTGAATTTCTTTAAATTTAGATACATGGGGTCGTAGAACATGAATCTGAAGTCAAAAATTTTAAATTCAAAATGGCTGTCCCAAAATTTTTAATAACAACTAATTAATTTCAATTTTTGAATTTTGACCCCAGATTCATATTCAGCGACCTCAAAAATCATTATGTACGATAGAAATGATAGAAATTCATACACTTGAACCACATTGTATAAAAATCTACTGTTTAAATTTATCGAATTTTGAATAGTTATATTAAGTCAGTTATTTTGAATTTCGAAATTCTAATCCAAATTTCATATTCAGCGTTTTCTTTGAAAATTTTCTAGTATTCTATTTTATAAAAATACAATATTTTGTTGAATTTTTATTGAATTTTTTTTATGATGGCTATAACCGTCATACACACTCAAGGGATTAAGAAAATGGACCGATGATATCAAGGTCGATGGAATGTAAATATGATGTCTGACTTTTGCTGGACGCTGAAACAAGATTTACTAGTGAGAAGGAAAGAGCGTAAAAGGAAGCCATTACACAGGTCCTTTGAGAGTAAATCAATATCATAGGAATAAGTAGTGGGTTTTCATCTTTTTTCAGGACTCATTTCGTAAAAATCCAAGTTCTTATTCTTGCGGTTGGTCGATATGTGAGACCTCGTAGGACAATTCCTACCTTAGACTCCAATTTAGTGAAACAAATCACATGATAGAACGTGTCTTGAATCACTTTCTCCTGCAAGCCAACGATAAGTCCAGTAAAAGGATTCGTTTCATAAAATGTCGAAATGTTTTTTCAAATGCTATGGTATTTGAGACCAAGGCAATTATAACGCCAGATTTCGATTTAGTGAGTCAAAATACGTAAGAAAACATCACGTCTCAAATCACGTTTCCTCCCGCAGGTCGAGGACACATCCAATGAAAGTATGATTTCTATGAAATTTTATGCGTTTTTTGAAGTTTGGAATAAACTGAGAGCTAATAGGGCAATTCTGACACCGGATTCGGATTCAGTGAGTCAAAATACCTAAGAATATAACTCTAGTCAGTCCCATCGAATCGACCACATTTCTTTTTTTGTGTGCCTGTGTAATTTTTCCCGCTTATTTTTTGCAGAAATGTAAAGTTTTTACATAAAAAAATTCACTACAAATGCAGGAGGAGAGTACTTTGAAGGCAGTGTAGCTTAAATTTGTATAATATCAATAATAAATAAATTTTTAAAAATTCATTCCGGGAACTTTTTAACTCTAGTAGTAGTAATCTTAATGCTTCAAATGCGTTTCTTTATGATTTCTTTTATTCCCAAAAACAGAAATAATGTTCAATATTTCAAACTTGAGTCAGAATCAATGCACTACAAAAAAAGATTTTCATAGAGTGTTTGAAGCATGGCTAAAGCTACAGAGTCGTTGTATTAAGCAACAAAGAAACTATTTTGACAGAGATAGAATTATAAATAAATTTTTGAAATTTTTTCGCGAAATATTATTTTCTGATTTCAGTGAAAATTTACATATATACAAGTGCTATACACAAGATAATTAGATACATTTGAAAATTATCAGTTGCGGCCAAAGAGCGGTCATTACTAAAAAATAAGAATAATTAAATATTCGCGCGTATAGAGTTTTGTCCCAAAACAAGCGTGGCACTCGCAAAGGCTCGCGCTAGAGACCACACGTATCCGCATTCGCGCTGCGTGACGTGGTAGAGGCTTGCCGCGCGAATCGCAAGTCCCGGCCGTTTCTGTCGGCTCATCAGTAAAGATTTAAGCTGCCACATGATAACACCAGGCTTGCCCTCTGACTTTCCAGAAAAATTCGGGACTGCTAAACAGTCTTTGTCTTTCGGGACACTTCACCCCACTACCTGCCCGAATATTCTGGAAAGTCAGATCCTAAATATATTTAGATAAATGATAAATTTCAGCTCCCTAGACCGCCGCTCGCCTTTTTAATGTAATGTATAGCGATACGGGCGAACTTCTTTATTTCTCAAAACGAGCGATTTTTTGCGTTGATCTTTGATCGAGGAATCCCGTTAAATCGAAACTAATCGACTCGATCTGTGTGCGAATGCGCGTTTCGTGGTGTATCCAACGCACTAACTGTTCAACGACTCTTGAGCGCGTTCTTTCTTTGTTGTTGCGTCATCAAGCGTGTAGTACTTATCTAATAAACCAACTCTCACAAGATCACAGAGAACTACTAATTTTTTGTCCCATTCATTCCTCTGAATATTCTATTTTTATTCGCCACAAGTTTATTTAAAAAGATAATTATATCTATTTTGAAAAATAATTTCATACGTACAAATACATTTATTTTATGTCATTATTAGTTTTTAAATCTCTTTAGCATAAAATATCTCACGCTAATGTCTGAACCAATATTTTTGAATTGCGTTTTTAAATTGACCAAAATTTGATTGTTGTCAAATTTTATTCTATAAGACAAATTTTGAAGAAATATATAGATGAAATATATAATTTTTTCAACTTTCTTAATATTCAGATTGTTCAAGAAATTAAATAAGTTTTTATTTTTTTCTCCTTCCTCCATTTCTCTCTCTCTCTCTCTTTCTCTCTTCACCCTTTCTGCCTAAATATACATATAGGAATATAAATTATTATTAGATGGATACACATTATTTAAATAATAGTTTACATTTAAATAATCCATTTATTTGTTTCTTCAGCGATTTACTTTTTTATTCTGAAGAACAATATAGATCCTAAACTTATTTCAAGGTCATAACATGTCTGGGGTGGATGGTAACAGCACGGAGGGAGAATCTGCATGTGGTCGTGGACCTGCTCAGACTGGACCCGGTTGTTATCGCAATTATGAGCATTATGGTCTGCGACATCGGCGGAGTACGTCCAATGCTTGTTTTCCAAATTTACCTAATGATTTGCCTACTACGCCCGACAGCCCAAATCGTCGGCTCCTCGATTTTGTCCAGAATGTACCAGTTGTTCAAAACGATGATTACTATCAGGACGAAATGTCGGTGCAACATGCCAACCAGGGGAATGTGACATCTAGTGTAAGTTCAGACATCAAATATATATTATATATTTTTGCATGTACATGTACAGGATGTATGTCCTGTATATATAATAAATAATAAATAGATTTAGACAAATTTCGCAATCGATTAAAAGGATGCTGGATACCAATGTTACAGGTTCCATAACAATTCTCCGAATTGGCTTTACAGATTTGTATTTTTAAAATAAAGTTTTGATAACTTTATATTTATATAATTAATAATAATTTATATAACCAAAATTATTTTAATTTTTTAAATAAAAATAGTAATTTTTTATTTTACCTTTCTAAATTATGAAATATAAAAATTAGATAATACGAATATTAATTCAATTATGCGGCATCGTCGCATATACATCTTCATTTTCATTATGCAACGGTGATCTGAATGCGCGAATTTTTAATAATTTAATTGGTAATCTTTAAACATCCTATTTAAAAATTATTGTAATCTCAACATTTTGATATTAAAATTTTTTTCTCTGAGTAATTTTAGAAATCTGCTTAGCAGATAATATGGTAGATATCTGGCACTCTGTACAGGATGGTCCACATAACTTTTTACAGCTCCATATTTCGAAAACAATGCCATCGATTTTAAAGTTTTTGGTCTTGAACTGCATGAGTCTGAAGGGCCTCCAAATATAGAAGATCTTGGTGCTTAAACCGTGATTGCGAGGGTAGGACAGGGGTTAACTTTAATTTTTTTAACAACAACCGCTACACAAAGTTACACTTTTGAATTCTATGAAAAAAAGCAACTTAATTTTATCTGAAACATTTTTTTGTCAGATATTTCCATGATGAGATATGATGATATGAAGTTAAAAAATTTGGGAACAAATGGATAGGTCGTGNGGATCCTATTCAATTGCTTNCTCGATNCCCCAATCTGTCACCATTAGATCTTTTTTATGGGGATATGTGAAGGACAAAGTTTGAACCACCGACGACAAAAGAAAATATGAAACAAAGGATACGTGTCGCCTGCACTTCAGTGACTCCCGAAATGTTATCAAATGTTAGAAATACTTTGATGACTCGGGTAAATAAATGTTTACAAGTCCATGGTGGACATTTTGAACATTTTATAAATTGAACAAGTGAGAGTAGGGTGTTAATTTCTTGTTAAGTGGTTACTCCCGAACGCTTCACGTATCTATAAGTCGAAACTTCAAACCATTATATCTCATCATGGAAATATTTGACAAAAAAATGTTTCGGATAAAACTAACGAAGGAAAGTCTCCAACTAATTTACCGTTTTTTATTCAAAACTTACGTAGAAATGTTATAGGTGATTCCAATAGCATATTCTGTAAGTTACAGCCCCTACCTTTGCGTTAAAACAAAATGGCGGTATAATATTCATATAAAATTACGAAATAAATTGTAAAAAATTATTTTTAATAAACTAAATGTGTCTTGAGCATTTTTTGACTCGCACATGTTATCATTAATTACAAATAAATTTAAACCATGCAAAAAAATTAAAAAAAAAATAAAAATTAAAAAACAAGAAAGGATCCCGCACACAACTTTATGAAAATTGAATTTCGGTCGAATCGTCTGAAACTTTCAAAAAAGTTAGTTCTTACCATGCTAATCAAAAGCCATAATGAGCACGAAGTCCAAAAACTGTTTATTTTTGGACTTTGTAAATATAAAAATCTTAAATAGAAATCCCAATATTTTATTACATATTCTTGTAGCTTATCTCGAGAGCTTTCCAAAACACTATAATAAAATATTTTTTCATTATGTACTTTTCAAGTTATGAAGCTTGAAAGTCACAATATATGTCGGCATTGACATTACTTGAGATTGATCCAGCCGACAAAGGCAAGATCGGTGACTGATCCAGCCGATGAAGACAAGACTGACTCACCCAAGGCTGACTCGGCCGATAAAGGCAAGACCCAAGGCTGACCCGGCCGATTAAGGCAAGATCCGAAACTGATCACTCAAGACAAGATTAGTGGCAGATCCGGCCGACGAAGGCAAGATCGGTGATTGATCCAGCCAATGAAAGGCTTGTATGTTATGTCATGCAGGAAGGTGTCTCAGAGCAAGTGCTCGAAGTGTCGTCCCCCATGAACTTTGCACAGAAGATAGCGCCGAACCAAGGACCGGACTCTGGCGAACATGCTAGGATCATCCTTGATTTCCAGTTGCTACTATGATCCTCGCAATGAGCTTTTCTTCGCTTGCGACAGGTGTTTCGTAGATCATGCTCTTTAAATGCCCCCACAAGAAGAAATCCAGAGGAGATAGATCAGGAGACCTCGCAGGCCAGGTCACAGACCCTTCTCACCCAATCAACTTGTCTGTAAAAATTCGTGTTCAAGTAGCTGCGAATTGTTGGCTGGGACTCCGTCATGCTGAAACCACATGTTTCGACAAATGGCTAGAGATACGTTTTCCGGAAAGTCCGGGAGGATGTCCTGCAGAAATATCAAATTGGTTTCCTCGCGCAGGTAGTTGGATAGAATATAAGGTCCGAGAAGACAGTCGTCAACTATACCAGCCCAAACGTTCCAGCTGAACCGCTCTTGATAGTTTCTCACTCTTACGGAATGCGGATTTTCATCCGCCCATACATGGTTGTTGTGGCAATTGAAGACTCCTTCTCTGGTAAACAGAGCCTCATCGGTGAACAAAATAAATTTTGGGAAATCTGAGTCCCAGCAAATCTTCCGCAGTAACCACTGCACAAACTCTTAACAACGGGGATAATCGGCCGGATTCAAACTCTGCACCTTCTACCGCTTGTATGGATGTAATAGCTGTTCATGCAGAACGTTCCAAACTGTGCTTTGTGCTGTATCGACAGTCGCAGCCACAGCACGGGTGTTGGTCGAAGAGTTTCTTTCTACACGGGACAAGATATCCTCTTCCATCTCCGGTGTGTAGACAGTTCGCTTACGTCCAGCATCAGGCCTGCAAACATCTACTGATCCAGTTTCTTTGAGGCGCCGGAACACCTGGGCGAAAGTACTATGATGAGGAATATGACGTCTTGGGAAGCGTTCTTGATAGATCCTTGTTGTTGCACGCCCGTGATATTGGGCCTCTCCATATACAGCAATCATGTCAGCATACTCTGTCCAAGAGTATTGCTCCATGTCGCATTCAAAAAGTAACAGAAATTAGAAATAAAGTGTTTTCTGTCAATTTAATAAGAAAAATTAATGGAATTTTTTAAATAATCTTTTTGACTTTGTCATTTGAATTATTTTATTTTAGTATAAGAAAGTTTAATTTAAATGAATAAAATGCTTACATGTTTGAATAAATGTTTCCCGTCATTTTATTCTAATATACTGAATCATTGTGCAAATATATGATCATTATTTCGAAAATACCTATAAAATATTTATATATAAAATATCAATATATCATTGAACCGTAAAACCAATCTATATTGTTGTGCTTTTTATATAATATTTATTTCTACAAGTTTATACATGTTATATTTTGTTTATACCATATTTTAATAAAAATTATGAGTTTTAAACTTTTTAACGTAAAGTTTAATTTTATTTTGTCTACTTATTGTAAAATAATTATTATTCATAATTAATTAAAAAATATTTTAGATTTTGGTAATCCAATAATAATATTTCTCTGTGAATTTTATATACTTTTTTGAATTTAATGAACTGTGAATAATTATTTCATATTTTTTAATAATTATTGATTACATCATCATATACATCTGCTTTTTATGTAGACAATCATAATCAGCTTATCAATTTTTAATTGGTCAAATTAAAATTAAGTTGAAATAAAAATAAAATCGGGTATGACTAATTTAAAAAATTTTCACGCTTTGAAGCTCATGCAATCGGTATGCGCGACAATATCAGAAAATTGACTTACAAGTTATCTCTATTAGTTATCTCCGTCATGGATAAACCGATTCCAATCGAAAATCATCTGATGACGATTGTCTCTCTCACTTGGTGTCGCTATGTTACAGGCAATGTCCGACAGCATGCGTTGACCAGCATCGTTGAGCGAAGCTCCCGAGAGATACACTCGTCACACATTTGCTTGTTCACACGCAAATTTACTACTGCTCTAACATGTCGGATCTTGTCAAGCCCTATCAACTCGTCCGATCAGCAATGTGTGCCGATTCTCTTCGCTAAGTATATTTTCCTTCTTTTCGGATATGAACAATTTCTGGTTTTCTCAACGAAAAAAACACATGTGTTGCATCATCTGTGAGACAAGACGGAAAAATCACAAACTTTGATATAAACACGCGAGTTATGTTAGTGCTGATCGACGATTCGAATTAAAGATTTGCGTGATCATAGAAGGTTAGATTTAAACTAGCCAATGAGAAATAATGGTTGAAAAGACATTGAATCAAAGTCGAATCGACATCGATTAGATGCCGAATATATCGAGTAGACATCGATTCGATATCTTTCTGACCAATTATTTCTCACTGGATAGAAGCTTATGGCAGTGTAAAAAGTCATACGTGATTTTCAGTTTTCAGTATACAGAGTGTCTCTCAGAGTAATATTGATACCGCTTATGTATTGGTAGAACGAATTAAGATGAACAAAAAAGACTCACAATCAGTGATATGACTACGAGCAATGATGTTCTTCTCCTTGCTGCGTGCCAGTAGCCGCAATGTTTAATACACTGGACCGTGCTATAGCTTGAACTGCTTCATCGCTTTTTTCATACCATCTTCGAACGCTATCATTCGTCTGACTTTAATATTTACTATTTAAATATTTATTATTTAACTATTTAAATAGTAAGATTTAATATTTAACTTTAATATCTCGATTATTACCAAATTTCGTAAAACGATATGAGATTTTTTTGTTCGTCTCAAATCGTTTTTTCATCATACGAACGGTGTCAAGGTTTTTTTGGGACATCTAGTATATTTAGATTTGTATGTTAAAATTGTTTGAGAATTTCTAATCTAATCTACATTTTATTCGTATTTAACGTTTATGTATCAAAAACAAAACCAAAATTACAAATATTTATACACAATGATTTTTTTCTATGAAGCGTTAATAACGTCAAATTTTTGTATCAGTCGTATCTCGCGTGCTCGTAGTCAACAGCAAAGGAGGGCCGATAAAAAGAGGCGATTTTGGCCCATCAACCGGCGCCTAAAATTTATACAGATTATCAGGTTGCTAGTGTCCTGTAGAATACTAAAAAATTTTTTTTTAAGCCTAAAAATCGATGGGAACTTGGTGAGATTCAAAAATAAATACAATGTTATGCTGGTACAGATTTTCGAATATTTTATGCGATATTCTCAAAATATATTTAATTGTCTTTGAGGAGTTATTACTCGACTAGTCATTCCAAGCGTGGTATAAATATTTACGACAAACTGTCATTCAAAACGGCTGATCCAATATGGCGGCATGTATGTTTAAAAAAGTCATCGCTGATGTGTTTCTATTTAAGCGTGAGCTATTCATCATTCAGCGCAGAAACAAATATCAGGACTAACAAGGGAACCTCACGAAGTGTTAAATTCAGATTTTAATGAAACTTGGCATAAATGTAGAGGGGATGAACACATAAATTAAGCAATTTTTCGTTGGTACCCCAAAAACAGCTTGAAGGGGTGAAACCACTCTTCAAAACCCGGTAAAAAATTTCTTGTGTATAGATATGCAGAATTGAATATAATTATATAGTATTCTACACAACTGTGCACAAATATATAATTATATATGATGTTGTATGGAACATTATATACATTTGCGTATAAATGAAGTGATTGTTGTATTAGAATCATATATAAGTGAACATATGCATACTTATATATAATGTCCACGATGTTTTATATATAATTATATCTGGATATCTTTCAGCTTTATGTATAATTATATATAAGGCTAAATATGTTTATTATTTTATTCCAAACAGCTAACATTTCGAAAAATTCTAAGTTTAAAGAGTTAGGATCCAAATGTTGAACGTTTTTAAAAAAATAAATAGCATAGTGAAATAGAAGTATTTTTACTGTATAACTTTTATACGTATAAAACATTTATTTATATTTTGTTTAGTGAAAAATTTTTTACCAGGTCTTCTAACGATAATATAA
Source organism: Tetramorium alpestre (assembly GCA_021460005.1). Taxonomy (NCBI): domain Eukaryota; kingdom Metazoa; phylum Arthropoda; class Insecta; order Hymenoptera; family Formicidae; genus Tetramorium; species Tetramorium alpestre. The sequence continues at coordinate 22,310 of JAJVSH010000026.1, read as the reverse complement.
ATCACTTTGAGTAACGAGAGACGGTGAAACTCATTTTATTGTATAAGTTTATATAATATTAATAATTATTTCGACACAATAATACCACCATGTTCAATTTCACATTTTGAATTTCGAATTGATGATGCCGAATGTATTATTAGAAATTCCGAAAACCCACGAGCAATAGTTTCCACGAGACAGCGATGACTTTTCCAAACATACATGCCACCATGTTGGATCAGCCATTTTGAATGGAACAGTTAGTCGTGGATATTTATACCACGCTTGGAATGACTAGTCGAGTAATAATTCCTCAAAACAATTAAATCATCTATTTTGCGAATACCGCATAAAATATTCGAAAATCTGTACCAGTGTAACATCGTATTTATTTTTGAATTTCACCAAGTTTCCATCGGTTTTTAGGCTTCAAAAAATTTTTGCATTCTGCAGGGTACTAGCAACGATAATTTATATGAATTTTAGACGCCGGTTGATGGGCCAAAATCGCCACTTTTTACTGGCCCTCTTTTCTTTAATATTTAATAAGAACATTTTTTCATGATTTATTTTATTAAGTATACGGCTTATTCAGTGTACGACTGCTTCATGCTAAAAAAGAACAAAAAATCAATAAATTACTTATTATAAAAAATATTTGTTTAATATAACAAATATATGAAGATGTGCATATTTGTATTGATAAATCAGATAATATAGTATTTTTTATTTTATTATTTAAATAATAAATTAATATTTTATTATAATTTTTTAGAATATGACATATTTCTATTTAATCTTTAAAGGAAATTTGTTTAGTTATATCCATATAATGTTAATAGTACCCATATGATGTTTAGTAATATGCGTAATATAATGTTAAATAAATTATTAATATTTAAATGATCTGTTGTTGAACAAGTCATTTTCCATCAACGATTGACAGTATGTCAATATATTTCATATGTTGGAAAGGCAGGAGTGTAAGAGTCATCAAACATTTATTCAATCATTTGATCTCTACAGTCAAAATTCACAAATCCTACCTCAGAGAGCATAAAACGTCCTCAGGACATCTATAATCTGTCTAAAATACCCTAGGATATTTGTGGGCTGTTTTGTTGTGTTATTAAACATAAAGTAAAATATCTATTATAACTATTTTCAGTCACATATACATATTAGACATTTTATTTAATTTAAAAATGTCAAATATAATAAAATATAAATATCCTATAAATATCTATCGGATGTCCGCTGGGTATCAATTTGATATAACCTGTGCTATTTATATTTAATATAGTTACTGTTAAAAATTTTAACAATAATGCTGTTATGTGATATATTGTTCCTCAACTATTATACAAGGTGTTCCATAATGAATGGCCAACCCGTCGATGATACATAGTCTGCATTACATTGAATGCAAAAATCTTATACCATTTTACGAATGGCGCAATATTAATCAAATTATTAATTGTTAAAGTTGTACGAATAAGATTGCGCGGAGAGAAGCGCTCGAGCCGCTTGAGCTAAGGACGGTCCAGCGGAACAAGTATTGGCTGACGATGCGTGGTCAAGAAGGAGCGATGATATAACTACGTGCAACGGCGCACTGTCCTTTTCCTTAGACATGCATTGTCAGCCAATATTTGTCCGCTGGGCCGTGCGTAGCTCGAGCGGCTTGAGTACTTTTCTCCGCGCGCTCTCATTCGTACGACTTTAACAATTAATAGCTCGATTAATATTGCGCCATTCGTAAAATAGTATAAGACTTTTCTATTTAGTGTAATGTAAACTATGTACCATCGACAGATTGGCCATTTATTAAACACCCTGTATGTTGTAGAAAGAGGTGTCGTGAGAATTTCCCCGCAAGAATTAAGTGGAGACAGCATTAGTTAAAAAAATATAATTAATTTTATAAATTTTATAAATTTATAAATTCTACATAATGATACTATTAGCTTAAACTAATTTTAACTAACTTTCAACTGTGTTATTAAGTTCGTTAATGGCGTTAATGGCGCGTAATTTCACTAAAAAAATAAAAATGTACATAAATTCAGACGATAATAATAGGCACAAAGATTTAGACACAAAGATTCAGTTTGACTTATATATTTATTTGATTGTATATCATTATATGGTCTTGATTAATTTGATTAAAAAAATTTTTTTAAATTTTTATTGAAAGCGCATTAAAATTGAAACTTCAAATATTAATCTATTAAGTAATTAATCAGAAAATTACCTTTTTAAAAAAAGGTAAAAAAAGCGTCAAGTATACGCCCGCAAAAAATGCTCTAAAAAAAGTAATGATATATTATCAAATTGCGCCAACTATAAAAACGTGTATTTACATCAACCAGAAGAGCTATTATTTCATTATTATTCTTTAATAGTAAAATGCCATGCAACAATTAATACGATTTTGTACAGTATTCAAAATACTTGGAGCTGCTAAACCGAATATGTTAATTGCTTTATTAACAAATCCTTATAATCTAGATTACGTACTAAAATATTTATTAAAAACTATTATACAATGAGGTCTTTGCAATCTAAATTACGTAATTAAACTCGTCGGAACACATTATGCATATAACAAATGTAATTAAACTAATTCTTTAAACTTATTACTTTTTTTAGTTTAACAGGTTAATAAAGCAATCTTCTAAGAGTATTGTGATGGAAGTAGAAATATTTTAATTTTTTTAAATATAACCTACTAACCTTTCAATGACGAACTGTCAAAACTGTCACAATAGCAATGCGATGCAAACGCAGACAACTTAACCGTGTTACATTTCCTTACCCTTTCCGAACCCATTCTCTTGTCCCGTCTTCGGTAACATTTCTTTGCCTCTCCCGCGCGCTCCCTTATCACCATTTGACGATGACGACGGAGAAATTTAAGATAATTTTTTCCACATTTAGACTTTGAGTTGTAATATCTCTGCTCGTAGGGTACGTACAAGAAAAATAAAAATACTTTTCTTATACAAATTGATTTCGAGCTATACATTGAGACTATTTAGAATTCAATCGGAGTAGCCGTTATTGAGATATGATAATACGATATTCTCTTTAAACGGCATCGTGCGTCAATGAGGCCTGGTAGGTCTCGTTATTCTTGACGCGAGACACTACCGTGCCTCTTGATTCGACAAATAAATTATAATTTAATATGAATATGGGGCTAACCACGCTAGTTGTTAGTGCTTTTTTATATTCATATATTCGATTTATAAAAACATGTACAAAACACAAACGTTTCGATCCTTAAATGGAGTCATCTTCAGTGTGACATAAAAATATATACATACACATGGTTTATCTTAAAATTACCACTATTTTCTTATATGTAACGCAAAAAAAAAACGCTAATCTCGTGTGTTCGACGTACTGATTCCTGCTGTTATAACGTTGTTGCGTTATCGCGTTATCGCGTTGAATTTTGTGATGACAATTGTGCCGACTGTCGTGTGTCCTCGCAATGCTGTTATTTCTATGTTTGTACATCGGGATAGGATGCTAGAGTCGCTCTATGTCTGATTTTTTGCTACTAAGTGGTAGTTTCAGGTTGATCGGCCTAAAGAACAGTCAAAATTTGAATAAGTCCACGTATAAACGTTAGAAAGAAAGGAGTATAAGAGATTATCAAAATGTTTTAAAAGAGAATTATATCTCGTTATTTGTTAAATGTGAAAATAATTAGATTAAAATTAATTAGAACTGGAGTATAAAGAGGTTGTCAGTACCTCAAAGTGAATTCTATTTCGTCAAGTATTAATAGAGAAGATTGTATATAGATAAATAAATAAAAAATTAAAAATAAAAATTTGTTTAAACGTATGTATTCGAAAATAACTAATAAAGAGGTAAAAAAATTATTCAAATGTATCATTCTGGGTAATTATTTACAATTACGGACCATCCTTCGATGACCTTGACCTTTACATATGTTGTCAAGGTCATCCTCCTGAGTGACCTTCAAAAAGTTTTAGCTGTCGGTCATTACTCGTCAAAAAGTTATAAACAAAAGAAGTTTGAAAAATATAGTAGTTATTTTGAGTATTGATAGACACAAACAATTAATATGTATGGAAATAGTACGTGTATAAATAAAGAAGAATCATTTAAGGGGATGCTGAATACCGACGTTACAGGTTCATTTCGTAACAACGAGAAATCATTGAATTGGCTTTACAGATTTAAAAATCCTTTTACAGGTTTAAAGTATACGAAAAAATGTCCTGTGTTCTCAATTAAAGACTGAAAAAGACAAAATTAAAAACGTCGGATTTTTGAGCTGTCAGTTGACAGAAACGTTTGCTAATATAAAAGTTATATAGCTTAGGCGCATAAATTAAGAGAACACAGGATATCGGATAGGAATAAAGAACAGAATGGGATCAATAAGAGTACGATCAAAGGTGCGGAGCCCTTCCCTCGCCCACGCGTTATTATTTATTATTTAATCTCATAACTTTTCCATATTAACCATTAACCGTTGGCTGTTTTAGGGTTAGGAAACCTGTCAAACCTAACAATGTGAGCATGCGTCGTGACAGACAGCGCGCAAAATTTAAGTTTTATTATAAACTTATGTAAAAGTTGTGAGATTAAATAATAACGCGTAGGCGGGGGAGGGGCTTTGCCTCCCCGCTTTATCCTAACTCATCCAACCCCTTCTTCATTAGGTAACGAATTAAATATCCAACGCCTAGTTAGGTGCAAAATTTTTGTTGTAAACCTATATGGAAGTTGTATGGTTAAATAGTAACGCTTGGGCGAAGACTTCCATCCCACCCTTTCCTCTACTTTAGGAACAAAGTTAGGTACAAGGTCCAATATTTTCTAAACTTTTTTGGTTAATAACTTTTTAACGAGTAATGATCGACGGCTAAAACTTTTTGAAGGTCATTCAGGAGGGTGACCTTGATCTTGACAACATATCAAGGTCAAGGACATCGGAGGGTGGTCCGTAATTGTAAATAATTACCTCATTCTGTATACACAAATATACACAGAGAAGTATATCTGATCTCTTGTTTCATTATTATTGATAAATCTTATTTTCAGCCTTATAATCTTGATATGTCTCTGATTCAACGTGATTATATATTATCTCGTTCTTATGATGATATTAAGTCTAATATTTTTACTCGTTTCTGAATCGATCGAATTGTTCCACTAGCATTAGATTTCAATTGAAAGCATCATGAAGAAAAAAATAAAGAAAATCTTAAAGATTAAAAGAATAAAGCTATAAAACATTTCGATCGTTTCTGAAGCGAAGAGTGTTTATTTATAAAAAATAAAACAAGAAATTTGTGTGACCTTTTGTAGGATGAAGAGAAAAAAGACAGCAGAAAATTCGAGAAAATTGATGAAATACCTAGCGAATTCGAGTGTTGCTTTTGTACTACGAAGGTATTTACGATCATTAATGTTTTTCTTCAGGCGGCACTACATACACCAATGGGCTGTCGAGCGAGTCCATAATATTGAAAATTTGACTACATATGTGATTATTAAAACCTAAACTAATTTTTATCTTTAATGTGTGCGCGATATACTTATACGCATATATGTTTCTTTTTACTCTGTATATTTATTTGTCTACCCGAACATGAATTTTTATTCATCCGACTTTTTTTCAAGCGACATGTAATCTTTTTTATTTTCTTTCTCTTTACTTCTTAAAATATTTTAAAATCAAGATATTTAAATATTGTTCTGCGCAAGTTTATACGTCTACTATATATTATGCACACTATTCATACAGTCCACTGGGTGTATGCACTGCCTTCCCTGCCACTTCTTTTTTATTAGACATAATGTTTTTGTTGTTAGACTAAATATTATTCATGCAAAAGCTTTACTCAAATAGTTCGTTTCTCCTTTTTTTTGTGATTTGCGTGCCAAACGTGACGTTTTCTAGATTGAGACATCGTTTTCTTTTCATGAGGTTAGTTATATCATATGCTAATATTCAGCATTTTTTTTTGATGTTTTAAAGAGTATATTCATATTTTAGAATCGATAGGCGTATTTATAATCTGAACATTGCGACTGAATATCTTATCAAGGAAAATAGCCAACCTTTACAAACCCTTGTGTATCGTTTGGTTGTAGGCCGCAAAATTTTCGATATATATTATTGTGTAAAATTTTACTGATTCATTACTAACAAAAAATCCCTTTTTGAACCATTAGGTTCCTGATAAAAAAAATAAAATGAGAAATATATATATACCAATGTATCCAAATTTTTGGCCGGGACTGTATACGTATGCCACATATACACACACATACATGCAATATACACATCATATACTTTATTGGATATACATTGCATGTTTATATTTTATTCCAATAATTCGAAGCATGCTTAGAATGAAGTGGCAATACATAATAGACATATTTAGAAAGCAAGAGATTGTGTTTATCTTCTACATCCGATCGTTTGTGGCAATAGTCTAGAGCTTCAGGAACGAAATTTTAATAGCAGCAAAATGGTTTTTTTAAGTAGATATGGACAACCGCATCGCAGATTTGGCGCACATTCCGTGCATGCGAAGGCAATCAGGCGAGTACAGTAGATAATTCTCTAGTGCCAATATCGCTAAAAACTACTTTTTCATCTATGTAAAGAGAGTAAGAGCAAGAGAGAGCGAAAGAAAGATAGAGAAAGGGGAGAAAGAGGGAGGATGGGAGAACGCACAACATTCTGTGACATTCTTTATTATTAAATCGTTTCGTAAATATAATAAACATATTTGTTATTGATGAGACAAGCGCATTTCTCGGTAGACCGGCTCTATATTCCTAATGTAGTTATAAATTTGCGATTCGTTATTTCCTTCCATATACGTTATGTATACAGGGTGAATCTTAATGAATAAACTAGCTTTTTACCATGAGAGCTGGGTTAATGACTCTATTATACACACATATTTATAATGATTGTTTGTGTGTACTAAGTGCCTAACAATAAGTGTTATATAAATATGTGTGTATAATAGAGTTAGTAACCTAACCCAGCTCTCATGGTAAAAAGCTGGTTCATCCATTAAGATTCATTCTGTATATGGATATATTTTGTATATAATTATATACTTTATATATTTTTATATATGTTTATACATATTTATATAAATTTATGTATGTTTTATATGAAAAATATTTTACCGGGAAACGGTCATTATAAATATGTGTGTATAGTAGAATCGGTAACCCAGCTCTCATGGTAAAAAGCTGGTTTATTTATTAAGATTCATCCTGTATACTTATAAATTATTATTCTATCTATAATTTAAAAAAAGAAATTTTGAATTTGGATTAATATTAATCTAACAATAAAATCCATACTATAAATAGTTAACATATTTATATTTTTTAGATGTTTCTCTAATATTTATTAGACTATTTAGAATATTTGTATTGTCTGAAAAACAGGACTTACAAAATCGCCTTTAAATGTTTCAAAGAAACTTGGAAAATCTACACAAATTGTTTTAAAGAGAAAGCTTTGATTTGATAAGAGAGTCGGTATCTAGAAAACTGAGAATTTAGGTTAAAGATCCTAACAGCACATGATAACATTTGAGTATTGTGTATTCATATTGTGAATATACGTCATGTACTGAGTAAATCCTTATTTCTCTTATAGTATATTATTTCTTATACATATAGTTTCAAAGGATATACTTGTAATATTTCTTATAACCCATACAGCACAGACCATTGCAACTATATTGCAGCAGTATTGCTATGTTGCAAGTTGCAATGTTATATTACAAAGATATTGCAGAAATAGATATAGATCCACAAGATATCTATCCACAACACACTTCTAGTAATATGACATTAATATTGCGGAAACATTGTAAAATCAAAAAATTCTATAACTTAATACACTAGTCAACAAAGTTAAAGAATGATTTAAAATCAGTGTTAAAAATGATCAAATTCAAACTCACGAAAAAATTCATCTTCACGAAAAATAATCGTAGAGCAATGTTCCGAAAGCATTTTAAAGCTTAAAGCTTTAAGTTTTTGAATACTTTGAGGCACGTTTCTCTAAAAAGATTTTGCTACAAATGAAGTTACTTAAAAGTAAACCTTGCAAAATTGAAGAATAAACTTCAACTATGATGGCATACACGGAGAGAATAAAATTTTTTCTCTAAACATAATTAATCGCATTTTAAAATTTAATATTTCCTCTCTAAAATGCATTTTTGATTATCACATTATGATTTTTTTCCACTAACAAGGGAACCTTGCGAAGTATTAAATTCAGATTTTAATGAAACTTGGCATAAATGTAGAGGGGGTGAATACATGAATTTAGCAATTTTTCGTTGGTGCCCAAAAACGGTTTAAAGGGATGAAACCACCTTTTAAAAGTAGAGACATTTTTGCTTTTCTCCTATATCTTGTAAACTAAACAAAATATAAAAAAATGTTTTATATAAAAGTTTTACAGTATAAATACTTCTATTTAACTATGCTATTCATTTTTTTTAAATCCTCAGCTCTCTTCGCTCCACTCTTCTGCCTCTTTTTTCTTTCTTTCACATAATTTCTTATATTTTCTTTTTCTTCTTTTGTACTCCTGTTCCAGTCCCCTGCCTTTCCTCCATTCTCTCAAACTACTTCTTACCTCTCTCTTTACCTCCCTACACTCCTCATCCCACCATCGCTTCCTTCCTTCTTTTCGGTAACGAGTTACTTTTTAAAAGTAACTTTGGTTTTAATCTTAATGTATATCTTTTAACTGATCAAAGCACGACGCTTTGTCGCGTATGTACTTTGAATGAAATTTCAATAAAACATCTAATTTCTGTGGAAATACATGCTCTAAATTTAAAAATATATATTTTTAAACAACACATAACACACAAATTAATAGAATCTAATCTAACACTGAAATATAATAATACTGGAACAGGCACTGGCGCGCCAGATGCAATACGACAGAGATGGGTGATTTTACGAGTAGCATGTCCTTTTTGTACAGTAACGCTCAAAAGTATTCGCTTTACGTTACAATCTTCGAAGATTATGTTTTGATATTGAGTGCAAATTTACTTTTGCACTACATAGCAATACATTTTATACAGTCTTACTCACTGAAATGTAACATTATATTTCAGTATTATTATATTCCACACATGAATCACGTTAACGCGCACAAGCACAATTAAAACTCTTAACTTTTTTACTTTGCCTACTTTTTACTTTGTGCTACAGCGTTCTGCGCATGCTCGGTGAGAGACAAGTTGATCGCAAAATCCATCTATCCTTACCTCGCTTTCCGTACACGGGCTTAGCACGCCAGTGCCTGTTCCAGTATTATTATATTTCAGTGTAATCTAATAAATGTGTATATGTAATATATATGTGTGTGTGTGTGTGTGTGTGTGTGTGTGTGTGTGTGTGTGTGTGTGTGTGTGTGTGTGTGTGTGTGTGTGCGTGCGCGTGATATTAATAATATTCTATGAATATACTGCAGAATATTCGTAGTATATATTATGAATTAAAATAATTGGAATAGAAACTTTCTCAGTACATATTCAACATGTCGTAGTACGTACGTCGTAGTATATCGAATGTTCTGAGAATATATGCAATATATTACTGAGAATATATACTTTTGTGATGTTCTCTGAACATTTTCAGAATCTACATGTGCTGTTAGACATATGTAATTTTTAATATTTTAATTTGTCATATAATTAAGATTCTTCCTTTATTTCATGTTTTTAGGAGTACAAAGACTTCAGGGACGCGGAAAATATAATGCCCCTTGCTACCAGCGACTTTCGTAACCCAGTATGTCAAGAAATGAGGTCTTATAGATTTAGTAACAGTAGTGGTAATGATGGAAGTGAAAGCGGCGCAGAACATTTAAGTTCATTACTCGTGGAATCGAAAATATCTCCCATTCAGCCATCGGAAACGTTAAGCTTCGCGAGAATGTATAATCAGCAGGGATATAATTACACAAGGACATATACCGAACAAGGAAGCATTGATAGTTCGGATACATATGCGAGTTGTCAAACACATCCATCACATTCACAGGTGAGACTCAATGTCGCATAATTAATAAGATCAATCTTTTGTATATGGAATGTTATTAAGAAATAATATACATGTAGTGTATAATAGGTTAAAAACGTAAAAGTATATATAATAAAATGTTCAATTATAATTAATATAGTCAAATATCTAAATATAAACAAAAAAGTCAACAGTATTGTATTAAAAAAATAGTAATTATGTATTTTAAGGAAGCAATCTCTAATGACCTTGGGCTTGATAGATGTCCTGTTATCAAGGTCACCCTCCTGAGTGATCTTCAGAAAGTTTTAACTGTCGCTCGTTTATATTAAAAAGTTATTAACAAAAGAAAACTATAATTTGAAAACTATAATAGTTATTTTGAATATATGGAAAAGCATAAACGACTAATTGTAAGTGTACGTGGAAATACACTCCGGAACAAAATTAACACCTAATTTTTCCGGGAGCAAAGTATAAAGTTCAAACTGCCATAATTTTACGAATAATGGTCATAGAAAAAAAATACTAAAGAGCAAATTGAAGTACAAAATGTCTACTTTTCGACGGTTATGTCACAATTTCAAATTTTTTTTAATTTCAAAAAATTTTTGAGTAAAAAGAAAAATTAAAAAATTTCAAAATTCTTTCTTCGTGTTTGTTTAACTACGTGAGCAAAGATAAATTTTTTTTGTAAATGAAACCAATTGGTTTCAAAAGGTTAATTCTTAAGCTTTAATTTCGTTTTTTATACGACCCTCTACGATTTCTTTTGACCAAGTTATTGACGTTTTTCGAAAAAATGTCATTTTGAAGGCTCATATCTCGGCAACAAATCATCGTACAGTAACAAAAAAAAGTAAATTAAAAGGCAAACACTCAACTTTAACAATAAATTTTCAGTCTAAAAAAGTCCTGATTTTTACTGAATTTTTTTTCATTTTCTCGTCATAAAAATATCAAAAAATTTCATATATAGAAAAAGGACCGTAAAACAGGTGGAACGTGGAATCCAGATGACGCGAATTGGGCTTTAACACATTACTCTTTAAAACTCATTTTGTTTTTTTTTATTTCGTCATTTTGGCATCGAGATATTGCTTTAAATATTGATAAGACAATTTTATAGTAAAGTAATCAATTTTTTCTAACAAAAAACCAAAGAATAAAACTTTGCCGGATATATTTGATAAAAAAGCTGCAGTTCGCAAATTCGCGCACAGAAACATGATTACTGTCGGCATCAGCGTTATCCGATGTGTACCGGAGAGACTGCTCAAATCGAATTTTGCACATCATGTGGCCCTGAAAAGGATCGAATTTAGATGTATTGCATGAAGATGAGACTTTGAGGGTGTTCTGTTTTTATGCGTGTGCGCATCCTGTGCAGATACATATAAATATACACAAACACATGTACACACAATTTATTTTAATTAATTTTTATTTTACTCTAAAATACTTTGTTAGGAGTGGACGAGTTTTATATATCAGTATCTTACATTTTCTTTTAAACATTGCTCACTGATAATTTTACTTATCATTTCTTGCTTACATTTCTATTTTCCTTCTTCGTGTTTATAGCGAATTCCGTTTGACATGGCAAAATTGATATACACTTATGAATATACTTATGTTGACACATTCTTTTTTAACACCTCGTATACATGATTCTTTTGCTCTAATAACGCGTCACTGCACATTTCTATGAGCAGAAGCTGTCATCTTTCACATCACAAGAGAGCGTTCCAAAATTTATCGCAAAAAGCCAGACAATCTTTTTGTCCATGCAGTAAAAAAAATTACATAAGGACAATGTATTATGTAAGAATACATATCAAAACAATTTTTTAAAAAGATCAAAGAAATTATTGGAGTATAAATATTTTTCACATTTTTCTTTAAAAATAAGTTAAATAAAAGTTATAGAGATTAATTAGGCGCGAACACGCGACCATCGGATTTTCAGCGTGGCGCCTAATCTGCCGCGCCACACCGATGCTTGACAAAATCCTTTCTGTAAGGCTGCTCTCCCATGGAGCGTATTTCGCGGAAGCGGAATCAGCGGATCGCCAATCACAGCACCGTTTCGACAAGATCTTTACTAGAGTTCGAGCAGAATGATCTCGTGATTGGCGATCCGTTGATTCCGCTTCCGCGAAATACGCTCCATGGGAGAGCAGCCTAATGTTACTAAAGGAGCGTGCAAAATTTCAAACGCAATTTCTCGCAAACGCTTGAGAGTTGCATCGTCTCCGTTTACTATTTGTTGTTATTATACCGATACTGCAGTCCTACAAAAAAATCACCAAAATCGGTGATCCCGAAAGTGTGGGCTTTCCTTGTGAGATGTAGCTTTAAATATATTTATATTTTTATTTAGTTTATTTTTATTATTATAAGTATTCTGCAGCTGCTTATTTTCTTCTGCGTAAGTATATCTAGAAATATTTAATAAAAGAAATTATAATTATATTATTTTAATTATATACTTTATTAAAATTTATTAAAATAATTTATTACAAAATACCACAATTCAGATATGCCAACATTATAAAATAAATAAATATTGCATATTTAACATATTTCTGTAATCAGCTTGAATCATTTCGGTGAAATATTACAATTGTATGTCTCTGTAATATTTCTGCAATATTACATTGTAACTTGAAATGTTGTAATGTAACTGAAAACTTTTGTGCTGTATGATTTATTTTTAAATTATTATTTTATTTAAATAATGATATTGAAATTGATTATTTAAATAATGATATTGTAGCATTTTGTAAAGATTAATTTAAACTTTAATTATATTTGACATATAATTTTTTATATCAATAAATAATAGTAACATAACTACTAGAAACTATTATTATTATGTATTATTTTTATTATTATTATTATCTTTATTATTATTACTAAGTAAATTTATATGCATTAAAGACATTTATCTATCATTTCTATCATTTCTACAAAATTGTGTTTTCATAATCCTAAAATTCAATTAATATTGGCTGTATTTTAATATTTTATCGATTTTGTCGTTTCTGTAGGGTGATTTGACTGAGGAAACCGATAGCAATCTTTATATAAATCCTTTAGAGACAACAGAGAAATGTGGAACTAGTCAAATAAAAAAATCAATTTCTGGCGATGTCGGCCGAAGCTTTACTATTAATACATCGCCTAGTGCTGAATCTTTGAAAGAGACCAGTAAAGCTAATCTGAATGATATAATACCTAAGCATAGGAAAATTAGGATCCAACAAGTAAGTTTTTTAAAAATTAATATTTTTTTATATATTGTCCTTAAGTGTGTGTGTGTATATGTATCCATTTTCTACTGTACGCAAATCTCTAATTATTTACTGTATACGATTGTTAATATTATTAATGAAACCGCTAAAAAAATAGGAGAATATAGATGCAATAAATTGATAATAACACAGCCACACGAAAAAAGTGGGTTGGCCTGTATACCAGACTAGTGTATTCCTATGTATTTTGACCCGCTGAATCCGAATCCAAAATCAGAATTGTCAGATTGGTTCTCAGTTCCGAGCTAACCTAAAAAAAAAGTTCAAAATTCCACGAAATAAACACTTTCGCTGGATGTACTCTTAGCCGGTGAAACGATTCAGGATATGTTTCTTTATGAACTTTGACCCGCTAAGTTCGAATTCCAGGTCAGAATTATTAGTTCATCAGGTCCCAGGTTGCTCCTAATTTTAAAAAACGACTCAAAATTTCATAAAATTGATAGTTTTCCTACATGTATCCTTGGTCTACAGAACAGAAGTCAGATTCAGGATGTGTTTCCTTATGTATTTTAACTCGCTGAGTTCGAATTCGAGGTCAGAATTAGTCAGAATTAGTTCATCAAGTTTAAGTCGTACCTAACCTCAAAAACGACTAATAATACCATGAAATGAGTGCTTTTGCTGGATGTCCTTTGCTAGATGCTGGATAATCCTCAGCTTGTAGAACAAAAGCGCATAGAGGCACATTTTCTTATGTATACCGAGCACAACTGGCAAATTTGTGGGGATTTAAAAATTATCGGGGGGGGGGGGGGCGACGGGAGACACAAATCTTATGTTTCGCTTCGAACGCCGCTCGCCGCGTGCCGCTTGCTTATCGTCGCTCGCTGACTTCACCTCTTTTCGCCATACATCGTTTGCCGCGTTCAATCCAAGCGCTCATTCGTTCTAACATTTTAATTAATTGCTCGATAACTAATAGGAATTTTGCAAAATGGTACATAACTTATCTTCTCGGTTTGACTCAATCTACCTCCAGTTTTCGGGTTGGCAACCTTAAATCAAACACCCTGTATGTCAAAATTATTAAAGTTAACTTCCTTAAACTGGATAATTATGAATGATTTTGATTTTGGAACTGCTAGTTTTCTACTTACTAAAGATTCTGCTCAATTATACTTATAGTGAAATATGTAATGGCCAAAATATAAGATATAATGAGAATTTGTTTCTTCTGTTTACAGTATTGAGTATAATCTTCAATTATAATTGATTACAGAGCATAAAACCACGTACGCAATTTGTTAGAGATCAAGAGAGCATAGTAGTGCGCAGTATCCTAAAAGAAGATACTGCCATGGAAGACAATAATAATTATTACGGAGGGCTACGTGGTGGTAAATCTTCTCCACTGATGTCAACAAATAGCTTGGCATCTGCTACCCACATAATCAATTATCACATGTTTGGATCTTTTGGTGTGCCAAAGCATTACAAAGGTAAATAGTAGTTTAATAAGACAGGTTTTAACTCGACAGATCCGGGGGGAAAGAAGGACAGAGGAATTTCGCAGCGCGAGATACTTCCAGATTTTTATATAATACTAGATTACACAGGCTCAAAAAAAAGTAGATAAGTTGTGCTGGGGATCTGACTAAGCTATTCCTACGTATTTTGGGCCGCTGAAAACAAATATGAAGTCGGAGTTGCTCCATCACCTTCCAGTTTTTTCAAACGGTCATCTTTAATTAATATTTTTTTAAATTAACTCTTTGAGTCACGAATTATTTTTCTTTATCAATTTTTATGAAACTTTGCGGGGGTTTTTTGGATGGCTGATTACGAATCCGTTCTCGGATTTTCAAAATTTAAAATAGCAGATTCAACATGGCGGACGTAAAATCTAAAATTCAACTAATTTCCGCGAAACTTTGCATCCAGGGTTTTTGGGTCGCTAATTAAAAATCCGTTTTTGGATTTTCAAAATTCAAATTGAAAAAAATTTTTATTTTAAAAAATGATCAATTTTCTTGTTGAATAGATTATAGTATAGTTGAATGGAAGTTACATATTTGTATACAATGCTAATTGTAAGACTAAAATAATTGTAAATAAAATTACTAAAAATTTATATCCATAAAATATAATGAATGTTCGTCAATTATACGTAATAATGAAATATAATAAAAATTGTTTTAGATTCGAGTGTCGAGAATAAGCTTTCGCTGTCAGCAGACTCGATAGACGGCGACGGAATGCCGTTCACAGATCATCATCGAGTATCAAAATCGATTCTAAAAAAATCTGATAGCGGTAATAATTACTGTAGCAATGCTGGGGACTCCGATACTGAGAAATTGATTACAGATAGCATGTCCACAGCAAGCATTTGTGATAATGAAACAAGCTCGTGTGATGCCTCAGCCAATGCGAATAGTGCACATACGAAAAAACGTCCGATATCGCCATTACTTTCACGACAGGTCCTTGAATCGATATTCCGCACAAATAATAACGCTGAAAAACAATACGCGAACGATAAAGGAAATAAAAAAGTTAGCATCGCAAGAATGTCGAAGATTTTATTTAGTGATATCGAAGGTTTGTATAAACACAGAACTAATTATATCTAATTATACAATGTTTGACACACTGTCCGACACTATTTTTGTAACATGAATATGAATAGTCATTTCTAACGTATTTTTGCCTCCTGAACATGAATCTGTTATCCGGCTATCATGTCACAATTTTGAGAGAAATAGCGTCAAAGTGACCAAAAATGATAATTTTGAGAGTATTTATGACATTATAGTATTGGTGCCAAATTTTTTTTATCAAGTTTTATTTGTACCATTCGAAAATATCAACTTTTAGCTTTAAAATACATTTTGTTTTGTTTTGATATTTGAATTTTTGAATTTTTCATTATTAAGATATTCATTTCGAGTTTTGTGCAACAATTAGACTACACACGGAGCAGCATGTTTATGGTAATGAAGGATGCATTAGCGACGCACACCTGTTATATTGTTTAACCCAAAACGTCGAAAATTTTAGTAAACTTTTGACCCTCATTCTCATATATAAAAAGGAGAGAAATTCATTGCTAAATACTATTTTCTATGTAAATCGGGTACGCTCTTTCCGATTCCGTTGTAAAAAATCGTCTTATCTCAACCAGAAAAAAGATATGGCTCATATTTCTAAAAAAAAACAAAAAAATTGATGGTTGATTTTTTTATGAATTTTTCCGACACGAAGCAGTATGCGAATTCAAATAACCAGTCAAATAAAAGTGCATAAAATAGTTGTACTTTCGAGTGGCATTTCAAGAATAAAGAAATCGAAATTTAATTATCATAATATTTAATAATGAGATCTGTCAATAGTATTTTCATATATATAAGAAAAATGTTACAAATATTTCATTATAGAGGAGAAACATGCCCGCGATGAAACAGCAGTGGAGAATCAAAATAAAGAGCTGGACGAACAGTTATGGAAGTCGAAGATACATATGCAAGAGGAATCTAAAGAAACTATGTTAATGCTGCGTCCCTACAAAACGAAAAAGACGACGGAGGAAAAAAGGAAAGCTAACAAATCGAGCGGACATAGCTCTTGCATATCTTACAAGAGTTCCGATACGAATTGCTTTCAGGAATACAATTTTTCGTCGTAACTGTTTCTTCGAGTAATAATTCAATAATTTTTTGCTATTAGACATTGTATATAATCGCATTATTAGATCCTACATTCGATGACAGCAGTTACTATATGCTTGTAGGATCATAAATAGCTCATTATCTGTGCCTATTAATTTCGATAGCTTTAGTATCAATTGCACTAGCAATATTAGTCAATTAATTATGTAGTATGTCAAATAGACCTGTTAAAATTTATTCCATCTTAATTCTAATTTTTTATTATAACGTTAATAAAATAAGAATAATTAATTAATCATAACCATGCAATTGACTATTGCAGAAAACATTTGTATGGTTCTTCCATAAGTTCTGCTATAAATATAAAAAAAGTGGCCCATTTCAATTTATCTACTGAAGTATTTTAAAACTTTTTCTTAAGTGTAAAATAAAAATGTTTCAGGCAAAGTTACTCAGTAAGGAACAAAAAGGATGATGATCATAAAATAAATTCAAGATCAAGTCAAAGTCAGCTTAAAGCTTTTCTTATAATTTAATTCTTATTTTATATTTTACATTCGTATAGCTAAGTTTAAGATCTTTTTAAAACACTATAATAAAATATTTTTTTATTAAAAATTTTTCGAATTATAAGATTATTAACAAAAGTTAATAGGTCAACGTTTACTCGACCATTTTTTTAAATTAAGTCTAAAACAAAGAGAAAATGATGATTGACGGGAATGATTTTGTCATTAAATTGTTCATATGCTATTAAGGAAATTATGCCCTTTAAAACATCAATTTTTCTGAAATTTTGTAGGCACATAGTATGGATATAGAAATAGTAAACGCTAAATAGAGATGATGTACCTTTCACGCGTTTACGAAAGATCGCAATTTGATTTTAACACAATCCTTCCCAGTATTAGTGCAATAGAGCAATTTTCAAACAGTGGTATCGCATAGCGGACTAACGCGTCGCGCTAGAACTTTTAAGGTTAAGCGCGTTTGAGCTTTACTGTTCTTGTAACTTGCTTTTACACTTTTTTTATCATTATGGAGAAAAAAATATTCGTAATCTACATTAATAAAAAATTCTTTTATACATTCAAATTTTTTTTCATTTATTTTAAATAAAATAGATACTGCATTTGTAGTATACTAGTGCGTGGATATGGACGGTGTGTGCGTGCGTGCGTACTTTTATGTAGACGGCGAGATATTTATCAAAATTATATTGAGAAATAAATCATGTATTTGTTTAAGTATAGGTGTATGTACATAAGAATAATTACAAAGCGCTTACAAAATGATTATTTGTCATCTTATTTTGTAATATTGTCTAGTTTACAAAGTTTAGGAGGCTAGCAATCGAAAAAGTGAAGCATAGCATTAAATTGCTCCTGAATTGTTGCTGAAAAGCACACTTTATAAATTTTACTTTTTTTGAAAGCACACTTTTTCTCAATAATAATACCAGGAAACACATCATTAAGATAGGTTCAGTTTGAATGTCGATACTTTTATAGACGTCTATAAAAAACGAGTATAAAAATTTCGAAAAATCACGAAAATTTATAAGTAAATCAATCAATATATAACCTTTCGAAAAGAGACTAAAAGTTACCTGATTGACTTCAAAATTCTTACTTGGAGGTTTTCGAAAGGGAGTTTGGCCACGTTAACATTAATATTAACCACGGTCCGGATTGACCACGTTGCAATTGTCCACGTTGATATTGACTATGATTCCGATTGACCACCATCGCGATAAAATAATAATGATTATAAGTGTTTTATGGGCAATTTAAAAAGTTGTCTTAAAAAATTTTAAATTAAAAGAAAAAAAATTCTTAATTAAATTTCCTTTATTTTATAGGTATTTTTTAGATAGAATATCTTCTATGACGTTGTTCAAAAGTTAAAAACTTAATAATTAGTACTGTTATACGTGTAACTTTTGCAAAAATAATTGGATCAAAACGATCCAAGATGCGTTTGAAAGAGCTTACGATGCCTGAAAGGATGCCGCAAGGCACATGTTTCAATCGCGTTTAGTTTAAACGTTA
>JAJVSH010000250.1:163356-180796 GCA_021460005.1 Tetramorium alpestre | reverse complement strand
TTCATTATAGCGTTTTGGAAAGCTCTCGAGATAAGCTACAAGAATATGTAATAAAAAGTATAGAGTTCCGTTTAAAGAATTGAAGGTGACCTTCACATGACTTTCAAATAATTATCCAAGATCAAAGCAATGACACCATTTTATGTCCCCCTCGAAACCATACAACTTTTGTCTGAAACATTTTTGTCTGCTGGGCTCAGTTTTCGCATTTGAGAAACTTGTTGAAGAATTGGACCCATTAATTAAAAAACAAGATACACATCTTCGTAAAAGTATCTCAAGAGTAAGTCAAGAGTCATTATCTTATAATTTTCGTCTTGGATAAAGTACTATATCTGGAATTATAAAAGATACTTGTCATGCTCTTATTTCCATTTTGCAAGAGAAACATCTTAAATTTCCCGACACTGAATTAAGTTGGAAAGTAATTGCCAATGATTATATGGAAAGATGGAATTTTCCGAACTGCTTGAGTGCTATGGATGGCAAACATTGTCGGATAGATTCTCCACTTCAGTCTGGTTCCTCGTATTATAATTACAAGGAAACGTTCAGTATTGTTCTTTTGGGACTTGTGGGATGCTCAATTCAGATTTATATACGTTGATGTGGGAACAAATGGACGAGTATCTGACAAAGGAATATGGAACAAATGTGCTTTAAAACATCATTTACAGAAAAATGATATTAATATACCTCCACTAAGCCCCCTATCGGATACCGAACAAACTTTTCCTTACATAATCATAGGGGATGAAGGTTTTGCTCTGTCCACAAATGTGCTCATACCTTATTCCAAGGAACAATGTGTAAATAAAAAGGACAGGAGAATTTACAACTATAGGTAAGTAAAAGTAAAATGCTTTCTTTATAAATCAATATTAATTAAATTCTACATTGAATAAGTGCAGATTATCTAGAGCAAGACGATGTTCGGAAAATGCATTTGGAGTTATGGTCAGCAGATTCAATATACTCAGATCTCCTATGAGATATGACCCAGATGATGCTCGTTGCATAGGGTTAGCTATTTGTTGTCTACACAACATGTTGAGATCTGACAGTATAGATCGTAAAATGTATAGGTACTCCACCAGGATACATTGATATGGAAAATGAAAAGACGGGTCAGTTATAATATGGAGATTGGCGAAATGATCAAGGACTAGGTTTAATAAGGTTACAACATCAAGGAGGCAACCGTCATGCTTCTATGCAATAGAAATGCGAGAAACGTTATTCGAATATTTTAATAATATTGGACAAGTAGCATGGCAAGATCAGGCAGTTCAGTGACGAATAAAATTTATTTTCATATAACTTCTCATAGAACTTCTATCTTATATTTTACATGAATAAAATTTATTAAACTAAATAGTGTTTACATTTTTTAACAAAAAAAATCGTTTTTTTAATACAAACATAAATACATGCATATAATGTTATAAAGAAAATATTATATGTATTAAAACTGAGACAATACTTTTAGTATCTCATTTTCACAAAGTTTACGCTGATCAAGTTTCATTTCACGTAGTCTTGCCGCGATAAACAACCCTATAAAGTATGAGCAGTAGATACAGAGTTAAGCTGTACTGGAGTAATTGGATCTGGTTGGCACAAAGTTTTAATAGCATTACATGCTTCTTCCATAATAGTATCAGACTTTCTTTTACAATTAGATCCTCGTTTAACATATATCTGATTATCAACATCTTATATTTTGGAAGCAGAAGAAATAGATACAGGCCTTACTGATGTTGTTGAATCGAGAACATTTATATTTTTCAAAGTTTCCTGTAAAACAGAAGTAGACGTAAGCAAAGATTCAAGTATATGAGATGCAGGCTGTAAATACGGAAGAAAATATTAATATTTTATGTTTATATAATATCAACAACGCGTTTCAACTTACTGTGCTTGCAAGACTTTCAAATGATACTGATAAATCTGTAGAATTATCAGACGATTCTTCCACTGATCGAAGTTTAAATTTCTACAAATTTTATGAGTAAAATTTGATTATTGACTTATTACAAATGATTTTATTGTACTCATTCATTATATAAAATCCAGATGATAATGCACGAAATTTTAACGTTAAAATCTGGTCAGTTTCGATCAAAAGTGACGTTATATAATGACGTAATATGTTCAAATGTTGTCAAAATATTAGTTTAATAATCTTACCTTTATAGTGTTATCATAGTACATATTAAGAAATATTGGTTCTTGAGATAACTTCTTTAATTTCTTCTTCAGTAGTACATGATATCAACTGTGTCGTTGATTCATTTAAAGTCTGCTCTATCTGTGATATTGGATCGTCAATATTTTCTTTCGAGGAAATATTTAGATTTGATATGGAACTGCTTTGAACTAATGTCTTCTGCAAAAATTTTAAACGATCGTATAAGCACCACTTTGGAATGTAAATATCTGAAGTGCCATTTCCGCTGCGTTTGGAGTCTTTCACTGTTCTCAAATTGGACATACTAAAAAAAGGACATATTATTATTATTTTTATATTATACACAGGTGTATTCAAAAATTGTATAAAGTCAAGAGATACTATATTATGTACTAACTATTGAAAATAATCCCGACAATTTTCCTTTATATTATAATACATACAATATTTACCTGAAAAATTCCTGAAAATTCCTGAAATAGATCCTAAGGAACGAGCTACTTCTTCCCAAACAGCGTCTTTCAAATCGGTTCTTTTATATAATTCAGAAGTGCAATTCCAAAGAATCGGTCTACACTCTACTAAATCAATTAGCAGAAATTCTGCATCTTTGGAAAATAATTCCGACTTTTTCGGTGGCATGATTCACTGATTTGCACATTTTACAACTCGCACCAATATGAATATGTTCAGATTGGTCACATGACTACAAGTCAAGAGACAATCGTAAATGCAATCGCAACGCAGACGCAGTCGCAGTCGCCAATCGCTAGTGTGATTCGGGCATAACACTGAAATATGATTTATTATTTTATATTTCTGAGATATGACTTTGTTGCTAGGAACCGTCAATGTGCGGGCACACGCGTGCGTGCGTGCGTGCGTGCGTGCGTGCGTGCGTGCGTGCGTGCGCGTGTGTGCGTGTATGTATAATACACAAATAAATACTTTACGAGATATATAATTATATTTTGTCAAAATAAAATATAAAATATCTTGTAAACTATTAATTTTTTAATATCTCTATCTTAATACTTTTATATTCAGAATAACTAGCGGACTGCTTATATTCTGTAAAAAAATCATAATTTCAAAAAAATAGCGACGACCTTTGTCATAAAAAAAATCGATTTTGTTGCAAATTTATTTCAACATTATATGTATCTCTTCAAACTATACAACTTCTGTCTGAAATGGTTTTTATCAAAATGCCACGTTTTTCAATTATTAGTGCAAAAATTAAAGGATGCATACATTTATATATTTTTTATTGAAATGTTTCGAAATGAATGAAGTTATATAATCTGTAATAATAACTATATAGGCTGCTTTTGAAAAAAAGATTAATTATTGGATATAGTCGCTGCCATTGATATGTCTGATCTATCTATATGGCACATCACTGCAAGTAATATAGTTGAGTTAAAGCGCGTCATAATATTACATTTGGCATTAATAACTAACTTTTATAATTTACTATCACTAATAGTTAACTTAATATGGAGAAATTTTCAAATGAATATAATTATATTGGGTCTGGGAAAAAGTTCGTGGCGTTTTTCTCGATAGACGGCGTCAATTGCAAATAACTCAGGAAACATAGATCGCAGCGACACTATTAAACGCTCGTTGAAAAGGTGACACTTCGAGCATTACTTTGAGTGTATAAACATCGAAATGGTGGTGCAGTGATTGGAAAGTTGTTTGAAAATGAAGAAAAGAAATGAAAAATTGCGCTATATTTTGCAATATTATTACGACAAAGGGAAGAACGCTGCGCAGGCTTGTGAAAAAATTTGTGAAAAAATTTGTGCTGTGTACGGTGAAGGTACTTTATCAAAATCTGCTGCGCGGAAATGGTTCGCTCGCTTTCATTCTGATAATTTTGATGTGAAAGATGAGTCACGCTCTGGTCGTCCAATCACTGAAAAAGCTGATGAAATTCTTGAAAAAGTCCAGCAAGATAAGCATATCAGCAGTGTCGATATTGNTATGGAGCTAGGCATTGACNACAAAACTGTTTTGAANCATTTACACAAAGCTGGCTACAAAAAGAAGCTCGATGTATGGGTTCCTCATAAGTTGAGCGCGAAAAACATGATATACCGAATTAACATCTGCGATGCGCTGCTGAAACGCAATGAAATCGAGCCATTTCTGAAATGCGACATAACCGGTGATGAAAAATGGATTACGTATGACAATCGGAAGCGTAAAAGATCGTGGATAAGGGATGGTGAGCCGTCACAAGCGTTCGCGAAGCGAGGATTGACGCTGAAAAAGATGATGCTGTATGTGTGGTGGGACTGAAAGGAAATCGTCCACCATGAGCTACTCCCAGTTTGTCAGACGATTGATTCTCAACTCTACTGTGGACAACTAGAGAGATTACGCCAGGCAATTGAAAGAAAACGGCCCGAATTGAATAATAGGAAAGGTATTGTCTTCCATCATGACAACGCCCGACCACACACTTCTTTGATGACCCATCAAAAATTGCGAGAGCTTGGTTGAGAAGTTTTGATGTATCCACCGTATAGTCCAGACATAGCACCCTCTGACTATCACTTGTTCCGATCTCTGCAGAACTCTCTCAATGGAATAAGCTGGTTTCAAAAGAAGCCTGTGAAAACCACTTGATTCAGTTTTTCAAAAAGAAATCACAAAAGTTCTTCACCGATGGCATCATGGCTCTACCCGAAAAATGGCGAAACATTGTCGATAATAATGGAGCATATTTGGTTTAAATAAATTCATTTTCACTATAAGAAAACTAGTTGAATTTTACTAAAAAAACGCAAAGACCTTTTTCCCAGAGCCAATATATACAAGAAAAATAAAAAATATTTGCGTTGAAAAATATTATAAAAATAAAAATACGCATAAAGAGAGAGAAAGAGAGTTACGCGGTAGTGAAAATTTCTTAAAACACTAATTTTAAATTATCGTTACATCGTTTTCACTGCCGCGTAATTTTGTACGCGTTTTTACTTTTATAACATTTTTTTAAAGTAACTTCTTTATTTTTTTCTTACAAATATACTGTATTATATTTGCTTCTTAGAAATACGCATACATATTAATCCTTTTAGGACGGGAAAGCCATTATTTTTTCTCAACTTTCAAATAGAACATGTTTACGTAGAACATGTTTTACAAAAATGTTGATTGCAATTTTTGCAGAGCTGTAAAAACTCACAATACGTAAAATAGAAAAGAAGAAACATTGCTGTATGGAGAAAAGTGATAAGCGAACATTCTGGCTTTGCAAAAATTACAATCAACATTTTTGTAAAACATGTTCTACGAAATTCCATAGTACTGATTTGCTTATTGATTAGATATCTGTTTTTAGAGTGATATAAAATAAGTGAAAAGATCCAAGAAAGCAAAAAAAAGAATAATAAAAAATTTTTTAAATACAAAAAAAGTTAAAAAAATCTTCAAAAATATACAAAATATGTACATTTAGACCCAAGAGAATATTGATATTATACATTTACTATTGAATTCGCAGCTTTGTCATTGAGAAAACTTCTTTTTCACGTTTTCTGAGGAATAAGACCTTTTTTCGTATAGACCATATATTTTTATGATTTCTACGCATATTGGATATAGAATTCATGTTATTGAAGTGAGTTTGAGGAAGATTTAATGAGATTAGAATGAAAAAATCGAAAAAATATCGGTTTTTTTAATTTAAGCCGCCATCTTAAAGGCGCCATATTGAATTTTCGAAAACGCCCAACGGGGTTTGTTAGAGCAGATATCCATGACACCTTTTATCATGGTTACGATATTCTAGCAAGACGTTTTCGAATTCAAAATTTAAGATTTTCAAAAAAAAATCGCGAAAAATCCGGCGCTTTTTTGGAAAAATGGGCTATAATTTTTTTATATCGCTTCATAGGTCAATTCTAATGACGGCATCTGAAAGAGGAGGCTTCAAACTTTCGGAAATGTTATTTCCGGAATTTTTTCCAGACTAATTACATTAAAAGATATAGCGTTGAAAGTTGAGAAAAAATAATGGCTTTCTCGTCCTAAAAGGGTTAAGTCAATTACTTAACAGTAGTGAATTGTAAGTAAATTATTAATGTCGACACGACAGTATGACGTGCTGTTTCACCTCTCGCAATGGTATTTTGAACTATAAAGATACATATCAGTGTATAAATGATTTTAATCAATAATTAATCTTTTTACGAAGGTTGGGGGGTATTACAAAAAATGAGTGAATGTTATAAAAATTTGAAATATGATTCTTAATAACGTTATAAAGCTCCATAAATTTTTTCAATTTTTTTACCATCATATTATTTCATATATTGTGAATGGTACATTATGGATAATTTTTAAAAAAGAGAAATGTTCACTTTTCTATCACAAATAAATATAAACTTTTATGACGGTAAAAAAAAATTGAAAAAATTCATGGAGCTTTATAACGTTATTAAGAATCATATTCCAAAATTTTATGACATTCACTCATTTTTTGTAGTACCTCCGAACTTCCTTAAGAGCATCTCTATATTCATTGACGAATTCAACGATTTGATTCATTTCGAAACACTTTTAGATAAAATTATTATATTAATAATGATTAAATATTGTGTTTCTTCTAAAGCAATTGAGTATTTATAACACAGAGATTAGTATAAATAATCATTAAATAGATGAAAAAGATACTTTTGTCATACAAGTTTGTCATGAAAGTACATCGTGATGATCGAAAAATATAAAATATTTTCTAAATTTTTTTCCACTAAAACTTATATTCGTAATAATAAATACTCATTGTTCTAAAAATATACATTTTAAACATTATTGCAGTAGAGAAACGGATATAAAAAATAACATTAATAAATTTATGGATTTATGGCCATTGCAAAGTATGCATGCTAGTCAAATTAATTATAATGGAAAAAAAACGATGTATTTGAAACAAAAAATGCAATATTTTTTTACAGTATGACAATTCATTATTTATTGTACTAATATAACTATTTTGTGATTTATATTTTGTAAAATTCAGCTATTAAATCAGTAATTTTTGCATAAAACTTAAAATTCTTTGTGTTACTACTTTTCATGTTACAATAAATTAATATTTAAAAATTTCATACAATGGAAACTATACTCTTAAATGCAACAGATATATTAATTTTTTATATTAGATTGTAACGGTGTTACTTGTGTATGCCCTGGATAGGCTCGTCGGACCTCAGAGCCCGTGTGAGCGTGCCGTTCGGCGTCGAGCCGAATCGATCGGTGTCCGTCGGCGGTTTCACGCCGCGGATCTCTCTGCCACGCAAGTCGAACGCCGGCTATACCTGGCTATGGAGAGGCTATACCGTCTCCATCGACTGGACAGTCAGGAAGTCGAACGCCGGCTATGCCTGGCTACGGAGAGGCTATACCGTCTCCGTCGACTGGGCGGTCAGGAAGTCGAACGCCNCTGGACAGTCAGGAAGTCGAACGCCGGCTATGCCTGGCTACGGAGAGGCTATACCGTCTCCGTCGACTGGGCGGTCAGGAAGTCGAACGCCGGCTGTACCTGGCTACGGAGAGGCTATATCGTTTCCGTCGACTGAGCGGTCAGGAAGTCGGATAGGAATTGCCAGGAAGTCCTCGGCTATACCTGAGACCGGTATCGGGAAGATCTCGGTCAGGACTGGTCTCGTCTCGTTATGTGAGCCGGCTTATATACCCTACCCGACGACCCTCTCCATATGTCGGTCCCTGTTACTACTTTTCATGTTACAATAAATTAATATTGCTTAGTCAGATCCTCAGCACAACCTACATTTTTTGTGGGTCTGTGTGTAAGACCTCACCAAAAAAATGGAGGATTTCCTTTTTGGAAAAGTTGTTCTCTTAAAAGCATCACGTTCTACTTCTAAAGACTAAAGAAATAATAGTATTATATAAGCAGGGACAGACTAAGGGAAATTTTTGAAAATATGCGCTATTTTTTCTGCTGATTATCTTTATAAGAAAGAAGAGAAAATGACAACCTTACAACATATATACTAATTTTCTACTTTATCTATTTTCTTTATTTCGTTTTCTTCCGTTTTGTTTTATCAGTTAATTGAACTAAACTATCGTCGATAAAATTTAAACGTTCTCCGGCGCCAGAGGATGATTGCTTAAAAAATAACATTAACATTAGGCACTAAAATTCTCCTACATTATTCTTTGGTTTATGTTTCTTTAGTTTTCTGTATTTTTTAAGCATTTCTTGCATCGCATATAACGCGAATTCTTTCAATATGCCCCTGTACATAATAAATAATATTAATATAATAAAAATAATTAAGGTTACGTATAAATATTTAAAAAACCATTTTTATTATGAAAATCCATTTTAAAAATGCCTATTTTCCATTTCCTATTTTAAATGGGTGTGTAGAAATTATTTTGCATTTTCAAATGGAAAGGCTATATATTTTATTTATTTATTTTCAATTTTGTATTTCAAATAGGTTTGAACACCCATTTTGCACATCTCTGCATGTGATCCATCTAAGACCTTATTAACAGCAGTAATACGGATTTTTGCTATATGTCAAGGCATCGATGATTATATTGCGAAATGTTGGGATAACAATATACCAACGTGTTATGTCTGCATAGACGTAGCTCATTTTATGAAAAAATATGCTAATTTTTTAAGTAAAGTAAATCGAAGAGTAAAAACTTTGTTTTTAAATCTATGGGACAATTAATTCTTACACAGACGTTAAAGGAAGCAGAAGAAATCCTCAGAGCAATTATCATTATAGCGAAAAATGAAACTGAAGGATCCCCCACTGATGGGACACTTACACTCAGTGAAGTATAAATATACTTATAAGTATATAAGTATATGAAGAAAAAATGAAACATATATTGACTGCTGAGTCGTCGTTTGTTGAACCTTTCTAGAAAATGATGAAATAAATTTGGCGATTTCTTATACGTATATGAAAAATGGGCTAATGACGTTCGTATCAATGTCTTAAATCAACTATTCGACAATGGAGATCGCGCCAATGCACATTTTTATCCATCTTTTATTGCTCGATTAATGCGTGATATTAAATATCCCTTTATGGTCACACATATGTCGTGAGAAATTCGGATACGGTAGGATTCCTGCATCTAGTGCAGTTGTAGAGGCAGAATTTAATAATATAAAATGCAGATTATTTGGAAATGCGCTGCCAACAAGAGCAGACTTATTTGTATTTAAACATATGGATTATATCAATGGTATAAAGCTTGTTGATGCTCAACCTATTTCATCTAATAGAGAAGAAAAACAGGTGACAAATTTAGAAACTAACTTAACTGAAGAAAAAGATATCGTTTTCAAACAAAGGTTCTCCACAATCTTCCATAAAAACATCAATGTTTAATGTATAAATCCAATGATAAGCTAACAAACATTCCCTTATGCAATTATATTGTAACAAATTCATTCATGCATTCGATGGATGTTCTAAAATATTTGATACTGAGGAAGCACATAGTACGCAAAGAATTTGCACTTTACGTGAAAATATATCCAAAAATGATATATTAAATGCTATTGATAGTAATGAAGTAGAGAACTGACGTAATTTAATATTAAAATCAACGAAAAAAAATATTTAAATAAAAACAATGTGTCATGATTTAGAAAAAACAAGATTAGCAAATGTTCCCATTTTATGAAACGGAAATAATATGAATTTAAAACCAGTTAACATTAAAGGCAAGAAGATTTCCATAATATATACATGTGTCTTTGATAGCGTATTCCAAATATTTCTTATTATGCTGTTTCAAAACAAAGACATTAAAGTTATGGCAACAGATATAGTAATAATAATATTGTTTTTTTAAATGCTTTTGGATACATTTACACATGGATTATCAAAAAATATATACCATACAAGAGCAAGGCCTGCGCATATCTCCAGGCCCGCGCGCATCTGCCATGTTTCTTTATATTTCGAAACAATAAAGGCTAGTAAGTCGCCACTAAAGTAAATAGGTGGGAAAGTGAAGTCCAACAAGGACTAGAGAGGGAAGTCTAGCTGGACGAGACCCTTCAGCATAATTACGATCAAACTTCACTCGGTGAGTTCGTTTAATCAATAAATTATGTTTAGGATCTCATCCGGATGGAATATATATATAATAACAATGTAGCTGTTCACAACGTGAATTACCTGGCCGTCGTAAAAGAAAGCACACATCGATTTTTTTTAAAATTTTATTTCAAAATCCAAAAAAGAGAAGATGCCTCGTTTCAGGGCAGGCGGAGTTAGTACCCGCCGAGAGAATCGAGTTCGCAAATGCGTCTGAATCGACGATTGGACGATTATAAAAAATAGCAAACTTGCGGGATTCTCCAGACCCGCGGCTCTTTTTATAAGATCCAATGGGACCCCTTTCTTGACCGCTAGAGATGTGGACGCGTGACGAGTGCTATGCACCGAAAAAGTCATCGATTCCACAGGTCCCGAGAGTACTTCGTATCCATCAACTAATGGTTTGACTTCCCGCAAGGCCTTTTTAACGTAATAAAGAAAGAGTCACAACCTTCTGGGCGCAAATTGACTACGCTCTAAATAATCTGAAATAAGCGCTACTATACATAAATTGTCGTGGCCTTTCGTTTTTTCGTAAAACGAAAAAACGAAAGAAATGATTGGGGGCGACTCGGCGCCGATGTTTTCAAGCGATCTGCTACTCGAATAGAGACTTTATCTATTGTGAGAGATATTTGAGAGACCTTAATTGCCGCCAAGGTTTGACAGCGTTGACCGCAGCACAATGTTAACAGTAACACGAGCTTCTTCGTGAGTATTTGTATCGAAAGGTTTTGGTGAGGAAACCAAGAACCTAGTTTAGAAATCACAGGGGCCGGGTCCCAAATGAAATCATATTTAGGATGCGGCGGTTTCAAAATACCCGCTCCCTTGCAGGAGCGCCGTACCAAAGGGTGATTGCCGATTTTATTCACCGAAATTAACGAAATCGCCGATCTTGATGTATTCAAAGCGGAGTATGAGCCAGCACTATCTAATACTTTCGATAAAAAGAGGAGAACGTCTTCTATTCTTGGACAGATTGGGTCGGTCGGCGCAAGGGGCCATGAGTACTGTTGGATCGTTGTTGGGGCAAGCGAGGCCAGCATCACGCTCAGTGCCGATTCAGGAACTAGTCGCACTGCGAAAGCCTGCCGAATAACTTCCTTGCTGCGAGGGAAAGGGAGTTCTCTGCCGGATGCTGAGACCTAAGAGGAGCGGAGAGGAGATTATTAGACGGGGAAAGAATCAGAGGTTCTTCAATTAGCATGCGTTGAAAGAGAAGGAACCTTGCGAGGGCCACCACGACCACTCCTTCCGCTCGGTCATCAATAATTTTGTGCAATACTTTGGTAATCAAAATAAAAGGAGGAAAAGTGTAGAAGAAAAGTCCCTCCCATGATAGAGTAAAAGCGTCCACTGCAAATGATCCGAGATCTGGTAGCCAAGAACGTGTACGTGTCACATTTAGCGTTTATAGCGGAAGCAAAAAGTCAATTTCGAAGGAACCGAACCATTGAAGAACCAATCTGAAAACCGACTTAGACAGTGACCATTCGGTGCTTGTGTCCAATCGACGAGATTCACTATCCGCGACAACGTTCTCTGATGAGAGTATGTGGGAAGCAAAAAAGAAAAATGTTTCTTTCGTCGCACCACTGCCAAATATCTTTGGCGATCGAAGACAGAAGCGGAAACCTGACCGATCCGAAGCGATTGATGTATGACAAAGCAGTCGTATTGTCCAGCCTCAGAAGGATGTCGCAGTCACGGCATGTGGCCGTAAAGGATTTAAGGGCGTAAAAAGCCGCTTTTAATTCGAGGACGTTAATATGCAGAAGGCGCTTCCTCGGATCACCACCCATAGGTACAATACTATTAGTAAAGCATGTGGCATCCTAGCCGGTAAATGAGGCATCTGAAAATATTTCCATCGAATAATTGCCTGTTCGAATGAAATTTTTGTGACGGTATGCCTTTCGCACGCGGTATCTGAATAGCTCGCCGGAATCGAGGGTGAGAAAGGGTGGAATCATTACTCGGTGTTTGATTGTAACAAATGACGTTTATTCAGATATTATAACACAAAGGATTGGATATTCAATACAATCGGTCTTACGGTATACGGTCGTGACAAAATAACAGCGCAGTTTAGAATCGGAGCGCGTTTTATAAAAGAATATATCGGGGCGCGACTTATAACAAAATATATCGGAGCGCGATTTATAATCAGAGCGCGGTTACAGGTAATAATTAATATCGGGGCGCGTCTTGTAATAGAATATATCGGGATGCGACTTATAACAAAATATATCGGAACGTGACTTATAATCGGAGCGCGGTTACAGGTAATAATTAATATCGGGGCGCGTCTTGTAATAGAATATATCGGGACGCGATTTATAACAAAATATATCGGAGCGCGACTTATAATCGTGACGCGACTTATATCAAAATATAATGGAACGCGGCTCGTAACAAAATATAACAGGAACGCGATTTACAATTGGAGCGCGGTTACAAGTACAAAATATACGGAGCGCGGCTTGTAATACAAAGTATATTGGTCTCTGGACGCGGCGCGGGGTGTGTCGGTAACATGCGGCGGTCGATCGGCGGTAGTGCCTCGGCGGCACTCGGCAGGGGAATAGGACAAAGCTAGTGCCACTCGGGAGCTCCCGAAGAAGAGGCTAGCGACACTCCGCGACACCTGGATACGCACGGTAACTTTCGTGCACAGTGCGGACAGACCGGTTCGGGACGGACAGGGTGACACCCGGAGGAGGAAAGCCTACGCACCGGTCGTACCCGGCTGCAAACAGGTGTACCCGTATGCTGCGTAGCGATGCGGTCAGGAGCTCCTGACCGCCGGGAATGTGTCGAGTCTCCGCGGCGGCCCCCTTTTATACCCGGCAGGTGTCGACGTGGTGGGAGTTACGCGTGTGGGCGCGCGCGAACGCTGTTATTTGACGCCGAAGCGCCATGCGTGAGTGGATGATCGGCCCGTGACAACACGAAGGGGAGGCATATCGTTACATTTTTCTGATGGGGATTCGATAAAATCGAATTCAATAAAATCGTAAGCCACCAGCGAAAATCCTCGTTGAGAGAGGAGGGAAATTTCATTACCGCAGAAAAATTGTTTGCAGATTTCTGCAAAGCAAGATATTTCGCCCTTTCGAAGGATTTAGTGTACAATAGGCCATACTGAAGCGCTAGACAAATAGACACCAGAGAGCCAATCATGATCGCAAAAACTTGAATCGAGCAATGAGAATTTCTCGACAAGGTAGACACAAGTGAGTAAAGATTACGTCGTCGTTGCTCTGGAATAGCAACCGACTGCTGGACAGAATTAAAAACAAAAAACAAATACTTGCGCTCATGAGAAGGTTCAAGTTCCAATTTCTGAAAATTAATGACAAAATGAGGAGAGAAGGTTGATGTGAGCTTGGACATTAAGATGGCAAGCGGCTTTGGAAGGAGCCAGCAAAAGAAAATCATCCAGATACAAAACTGATTCGTAACTCTGAGCCCGGAGAGAGGCAACTACAAGGCGGAGTAACTTAGTAAAAATGTAAGGGGCAGTAGCGAGCCGAAAAGGCAAGGCTGAAAATTGGAAAATATTTCTTCTCCACTGGAAGCGTAGAAATTTTCTGTGCCCCGGATGAATTGCCGCTAGGAGGTAAGCATCTTCGAGGTCAAGAGAGGCCATTTGTGATCCTGGCAGCATGAGGCGAACCACCGTGCAACAGTCTTCTAATTTGAAATGCACTGGGGAAATGTAAAAATTTAGAACCTTTAAAATGAAACGCATCCCTCCTGAGGATTTCTCAATCAAGAAGGAGGATAAAAATTGATCCTTCGATGGCTCCATCTGAGCAATGGCACCTTTGTTAAGGAGGCGCTGGATTTCTGCATCACAGTGAGCCTCGACTGAGGAGGTAAAAGCAGATTTGTTGAGGAACGAACGCATCTTCAGTGAAGAAGAGAAAGGAATTTTATACCCCCACACTGTGCTGCAAGAACTTCAGGATCCGATGTAATACGTTCCCAGACGTGAGTGAAATTCACTAAACTGCCTGAAATTCTCACCTCATTTAATGACGATGTCAGGAGCGAGATGCTGACTTCCGAGATCTGTCCTTCGACCGTGCCCCACTTCTTCAAGGTGGAGGGTTGCTTCGGCGAGCGGTGCTTTTCGAGTTTCCCGACGTCGAAGGTAATTTTAGCTGCGGCTGCGCTCGAGCAGGTTGATGAGAGACCACTTTGCTGACGATAGGTTTTGGTTTGAAAGTTAGCTTCTTAGCTACCTGTTTGGCAGGCTTTGGCCTCCTTGATATCCTCGGCGAAAGAACTATCATTCATCGATCGGCGCCGAATCCGCCATATCTTTACCCTAGAAATTTAGAGCCGGCTTAATGAAAGCACGTCTCGGCAACAAGAGGCGGTATTGGAGGTCGGCTAATAGATGTATGCCTTCGGTAATAGGCTGCAAGGCTGCCTTCCTTGCCTCCTCGGGTAATATGTGGTCGAATTCTTCTGACAGTAGCGTCGAGATACCTGAGCCGAAAACATTGAGGGCCTCTGCCAACTGCGACTGATGCTTCGCTTGAGCTTCGTCTCTTTTCAGGGCGGATGTTGAGCCCTTTAAGGTGGGAAGTAATAGCTTATTTAACTTAGGCGGGCTCAATATCAAGAGATCCCCTTTAGCCTTATGCTCGGTGAGAAGTTGCGACCTCCGAGTGTCCTTGTAAACAGTGTCACGAGCAAACGAGTGTAATCTGGTCCCCTTGTACGGAACCCACGTCGAAGCGACGGGGGTTCCGTACAAGGATCAAAAAACTCTGAAGCTCTTAATTGCCTTGTCCACTTACGTCCGGAGGTGAGAGGGGGGCGAAAAATATGTTGCGTTTACAAGCGTCCAAGGCAAAGTCTAAAAAATGGAAGCTGAGATGAGTAAACGCTCTCGAGGTCACAATCAGAATTGGAATCATTCCCTCTATGCCAATTTGCGAACGGACCAACAAAAAGGGTCGATAAGGGAACGCATGGTATGGTAGCCACGGTTCAAAAGAACTATCCGAGACCTCTTTTAAGGGCTTACCTTCCGCTTGTAGCCCAGAGGCAGCCGGCAGCGTCGACCTCTTCCGGCTGATTCGATTGCGTCTGCAACGGGACAGAATCTGGGCCTCGAGACCGCTCACCTAGGTTTTCTTGAACTTCCTGTAACGCCGTGTTGTCTGCTAGAAGAAGCCTTTCCGTACGAAGCAAAGAAAAAGCCCCAGAAGTGTCAGCCGGAGCCGTCACGGAAACGTGCACGTTTGCCTTGATCATTGCGATCCGATTTCTCTGATCGGTTATGACCGTTAGAATGCGATTTAAAGAATCTGACAAGATTGTGACAGGGAAGCTTCATGAGAATGCGACCTGTACTTATCCGGGCTGTTTTCCAGCTAGGACACGCTAAATTGCACTGTGTTACACCGTGTAAAATTTTTGCTGGAACGGTTAAAGTATAAGTTTAATTTCTGAAAATCTCAGCAGAGGTCATTATATTCTCCAATTTCATATTGTTTCAAATTTATTGCACTAGAAATCTATAGTTTACGTTATCTCTGTTATAAATTTTCGATACTAGCAGTTGAATTCTGAATTACGGCTTATATAAAAAATTTGACAAATATTAAAATTGCTATATATTTTTAAATTTTTGTTTTTATATTTTCAGAAAAAAGAAGAAATAAATAAATAAAAAAGAAGATAAAGATAAAAAATATACGTGACAATTATTGAATACAATGAAAAATTTATTAAAATTAATAATTTTTATAGAATTAACCTTTTTTTTTTTTTGGTTACGCTGTGGAAATGCTTTATGCACGACCCCCTCCGATTGCCCGGAGGAGAGTGTGGGACTCCCGGACCCCGTTGGAGAGGGCTAGTCCCTCCCCCCGGTTGTGCATGGTCCGGTATACCGCACTAAAACCACAGCGAGTGTCCTTCCCTTCCCCCACGTCGGGGGCGCCCGGGCATTTGCTTTCGCACTACTTCGCTGGGCGCCCCAGGGGAGTGGGGCCTTCCGGCCCATCTCACACGCTCGACGGCGACGAGGGACACTACCTCGTCGCCGACCCACCCTACGGAAGATTAACCCGCCTGGGGAGAGGTCATCCGACCTCCCCCCACTCTGTAGAAAAGGGGCAGGTGCCCCGAAACGCACGAGGACGGNGCGGGCTGACTTCAGNNTCGGATTGCGANCCCGCGCCATCCGTCAGCCCGCCCCGCCCGGTCATCTAAGCAGCTCGTCTATGTCCGGGGGAGTCCGGCGACGGCGCCGCGTCCTCCGGCGGACCGGCCCGTCCCCGTCTTCCCCCCTTCGCTCCCTTTCGGCCGTCTCCTTCGCGAGCACGACTCGCAGAAGGAGACGACCGCCGCCCAGGCCTCTCTCTCCCGGACC
The DNA here is from genome assembly GCA_021460005.1 of Tetramorium alpestre. NCBI lineage: Eukaryota > Metazoa > Arthropoda > Insecta > Hymenoptera > Formicidae > Tetramorium > Tetramorium alpestre. The sequence goes on along the minus strand of JAJVSH010000250.1, from coordinate 164,082 downwards.
ATGGCCGCCACCACTGCCGGGAGAGAGAGGTCCGCACCTACCTTGTCCATCAGGGCTCCGCGCTGCACCCCAAATNCCGTGCACTCGGCAAGGGTGTGCTGCGCGGAGTCCCGAGGGTCCCCGCAGTGCTGGCACTCAGTCGCGCGCTCCCTACCAATGCGACACAGGTAATCACCGAAACAGCCATGTCCGGTGAGAACCTGCGTCACGCGAAACGTGAGACCGCCCCACGATCTGCCCACCCATTGGGACAAGACCGGCTGGATGGCCTCGACCGCCCGCCCTCCGGCGGCAGGGAGCAAGCTCCTCTGCCACTCCTCGAGGGCGAGCCGTCGAGTCTGGCGCCTCACCATCGCCCTGACCCGCGCCTCCAGCGGCGCCNCGTCCCCGCGATCCGCACGCATCCCCCGCACCCGCCGATATACCACGGCTTGCGCGAGGACGGCGAACTCGATCGGGGGGACCCCGGCCAGGACGGTGGCCGCCGCATGGGATATCGTGCGGTATCCCCTCACAACTCGGGTCGCGGACCGTCGCTCGGCNCGATGCAACTGGGACCGAATGAACCGGTCCGCGACCGCCCTCTCTGCCCATATGGGCGCCCCGTACANGGCCACCGACCGCACGACCCCATGGAAGAGGCGACGCACCGACGCACTCGGACCACCGAGGTTGGGCTGCAGGCGAGCCAAAGAGGCCGCCATGCCCTCCATCCTGGTGGCCACC
>JAJVSH010000250.1:134779-148053 GCA_021460005.1 Tetramorium alpestre | reverse complement strand
TNCNNNACGANNGAGTTTCTNCCAACGATGAAACCTTGCAGATCNACNAACGTTGGNGTGGACATGACTGATTTTCGACACGTCGAGAGGTGNACTGCAAGAGGATCACGATACATGAATCTTTCTTATATTGGAATATTGCTGACATTGCAATTTACATGATTTTGCGCACTACATTAGACAATGGGCAGTATTCGATGACGCGATCGTGTAAGATGAGACAGTAGGCAATAGTATTTGCCGGTACATTTTCTTTGCAATCAAATTCTATGCGTACATTCACAGTGGCGCTCTTGATAGATTCGTTCTGTCGTGCGCAATCGATGACTACTCGAATAAAAGATCCATTCGCCACAAATATGGATAAGTTGCAAAACGTGGCATAACAGTCGTATCGATAATAAACTTTACGAAAACGTGAATACATGTCAAAAAGTATGGCGTATTTATTTTTCTTAAAATCTAAATTGAGATCATTGTATGGATAAAACTCAGAGTTTAGATAAAGTTTCACGTTGGTCAGATTACAGTCATCGAATATTCTAGCATCTTGAGACATGATATTCTTTCGACCTATCTGCAGAGCAAAGCTAACGTATCGCGTTCTCTGAATCGCAGTTTTGATAGCCCATGAATGTTTGGTCGTGCTCTGCAATAGGAGGTACTCGTACAATTCCCATGATCGGAAACTCATACTCAAATATCGTCCGCTTTCCAAAGTTCGTAGCACGGATAGTTCATTGATCTCATTTAACATAACGTGAGGCATTCGCCACTCTACTTTGAATAGTTCAATTTCTGGCTCCGTCTTCGAATCTCCATTGATACAATTGTTGTCATTGCGCGCTCTTGTGCGAAGGAGACAACGACGGGAGATGCTAGAGTTGAATAAAGCGAAACAGATTTATCCGGCTATGACTTGCATTTCATCATCACGAAAATAACTACTGCATGCAAAGGACATGTAGATTTGCTTCCGATAACGAAGGAAAAATACATTTCCTTCATTAAACATGTAGAAGACACCACTGATAGTTCAGAATCGCGAAGTTATATAAATTTGTGGTTCATCGATTCGTTTAAATTTCTCAATACTAGTCTTGAAAAATTAGTATCTTTTCTAAGCAGAGATAAATTAAAAATTTTATGTTCTAATTTTTCAAATTTATCAATCTAAGATTTTGATTTATTGACGCGTAAAGGTGTCTTTCCATATGAATACGTGGATCATGTGAATAAATTACAGAATTCATGTTTACCACCGCGCGAATCATTCTGTAGTTCTTTGACCGGTGACACTGTATCCGAGAGCGATTACGCACACGCCGCGAACATCTGGCGGCGGTTCTCCATTCGAACACTCGGCAAGTACAGCGATTTATATTTAAAAACTGATGTCTTGTTGGCCGATGTATTTGAAAATTTCCGTGATAGTTGCGTCACGAGTTACGGACTTGATCCTGCGTATTATTATACTCTATCTGGTTTACGTGGGATGCCATGTTAAAACATACGCGTATCAATTTTGAATTGCTCATCGACATCGATGGTCTTATTCATCGAGCGCGGTATACGCAGTGTCAATGCTCCGGCAGATATGCAAAAGCCAACAACAAGTACATGCAGTCGTATGATCCATCGAAACCATCATCATACGTGATATATTTCGATGTAAACAACTTGTACGGTTGGGCAATGTATCAACTGCCTTACGCCGATTTTCAATGGGTCGACGATGCTGCAAACTTTAATTATAGCGCAATCGCTTCGAATTCGCCTTGACGCTAAAAGTGTGTATTTGCGAGGCCTCAAAGCAAGAGAGCCACAGAACGAAACATCAACGCGTGTGAAACTAATTTCGCCGGTACAATTTTTACGTAATCGAGAACTTGGTATTCGCGGAACCAGTAGCCGCTTCGTAAAACAGAGTGTTGAAGTCAGATTTGAGCATCCCTTTCAAGAGCCCTATGACTACACAGCGAAGCGGCGAGTGTTTAAAAAGGAGCTGAATAAGATCTGCGATGCATCGCACTATAAAGAAGCGGACGATCAATCGAAACATTGAGGAAATCTTTAAAAGGATTAAACGTTGTCGCACTATATACATCACGATTCCTGCAGGTATTAGCAGATGCATCGAGCTAANAATAAAGGACAATTATCGTCATACGCGTCGCTTGCGNACTTACGATTCAAACGAGAATTTCGATTTTGATGAAATCAATGAGATATTCGATTATAAAGGTGCCTGGACTGATCATGACATACTTAAGCGGGATCATTATGCCCNCNTAATCCTGGAAAATGAACGTTTTTGTAAATCATGTGAACGAGTTACGTGCAAGTGTCTCGTAGAAGAGTGTGACGTGGTATAAGACATGGATCAAATCGAACGCGACCTGCTGGAGCAATCCAATCAAGTCACTACCTTGGTCGAGTATTTCGCGTGGGCGCAGCGATGCGACGAGTGCGTGGAACGGCTCGAAGAGCACAGTCGAGTCAAGCGTCCGGTTCTTGATCGGAAATAGACAATCTGTGGTGGCGAGAATCGCACGTCTCGCAGGCGCAAAAACTCTATCGAAGAGACGATTTATACATATCGTTGGTGCGGGTGTTGTGAAGAGACTCGTTTGGCGAGAGATCGAAACCGCGTTCAAAAATCGTGTTTTGACCGGTGCGGTGATTAACACAGACTATATCGAGCCGCGGCAATTTTTGGAAGACGCTTGCGATGTAGTGCTCGAANGAGTGCAAGACGTTNTAAGCAGATGCAACAGCGTAAAAGTAAACACTGTGTTCAACGGTGAATTTGTGACCGGCGAGAAACGTGCGAATAAAAGTATCAATACGCGAAACTGCGAACTCTTTCGTANATCTGATTTGCGCGAGTGGTACGANNAGCATGTCATCGANCCNACTCTGGCNTCCCTCGAAGAGTTTCAAGAACGCGANAGTGGNTGGGCGNTGTCGCGTNTACTTAATTTGACAATTAATGTNAANAAGTANAATCCACTGCANGCGGGATGTTNCNTCAAGTTACCNCAAGAGATAAAATTTAAGNGAGCGATAATTAATGTTAGATNTANGGACAATGCATGTTTCGCGTGGTCGGTNGTGGCCGCTCTGCATTCGGTTGAAAGACACGCGGAACGAGAATCGTCGTACCCACATTATACGACAGTGTTAAATATACAAGACATTGAATTTCCTATAACATTGAATCAATCATTAAAAAGTTTGAACATTTAAACGATATCTCAATCAATGTATATTGCTTTGAGAATAAGGAAATCCTACCGTTACGACTTTCCGACCGGAAGAGAGAAAAACATGTCAACTTGTTATATTTACAAGATGATAACGACATAGGACATTTCATGTGGATTAAAAACTTGTCCCACCTCGTGAGCTCGCAATTGAGCAAGAAAAAAGAACAAGAAATATTTTTGCGATTGGTATGTATAATTTTAATTATATAATTTTTTAATTACATAATAATAATTTATGCTTATGAATAATATAAAAAAAATTTTTAGCAGATGCTTGCATTACTTTAGTTCGAGTCAAATTTCGTCAAATTCGAGTAAATTGTTAGATGCCAGTCTCGACAAACTGGCATCTTTTCTCATTAAAGATAAACTTTAAATCTTGCGACAGGAATTTTGTAAATTATCTGCAAAAAATTTCGATTTACTGACGCGAAAGGGTGTTTTTCCATACGAATACATTGAATGTGTCAACTATTGTCATATGCCGAATTTCGATGGATCAATGACACCGCAAATTTTGACTTTAGCGCGATCGCCTCGGAGGCTATATTCTCGAGGTCGATCGCGAGTACTCGCAAAGTATACATGACAAGCACACTGACCTGCCGTTTTGTCCGACGCGTGATAAGCCGCCAAGGCAAGCGGCAGGTTAAGCTTCTGACGACTCTATATGATAAGAAGCGTTACGTCATACACTACCATAACCTGAAGCAATGCACGCGTCTTTGCGTCACAAACATACATCGTGTACTGCAATTCACGCAATCTCCATGGCTTCGTGATTATATCGAATTGAATACCAAATTTAGAACACTGGTCAAAAATGATTTCGAGAAAAATTTGTACAAATTAATGAACAATGCTGTTTTCGGTAAAACCATGGAGAATGTGCGTAATCATGTAGAGATCAAATTTTTAACAATTAAATGGGATGGGCGATACGGCGCGGAGGCAATGATCGCGAAACCAAATTTTCACAGTCGAAGCATCTTTTTTGAAAATTTTGTCGCTATCGAAATGCGTTAACTCGAGGTGAAATTCGACAAACCGATTTACGTAGGTATGTGTATTCTTGACATATCTAAGACGTGTTTGTACGAATTTCATCACAAGTATATGCTACCATTATATCGAGATACTTGTAAAGTAATGTATACCGGACAGTCTCATATATCACATCGAGTGCGAGGATGTGTATGAGGCGATGAAACGCGACATTCAGATTTGACACGAGCGATTATCCTACTGATAATATGTACAGTTTTCCGCTCGCTAATAAAAATGTACCGGGTTTAATGAAGGAAAATAATGGCGTGATAATGACTGAATTTGTTGGGCTCACAATCAGAGCGAAAATGTACGCGTTGAGGGTAGACGGTAAGAGGAATACTAAAAAAGGCGAAAGGTGTAAAGAGTAATGTGGTAGCGCAAACGATAATGTTTGACGATTACACGCGGTGTCTCAACGATGAGATTGAAATGACGCGACAACAGACTTGTATAAGATCAAAGCTGCACGAGGTATACACCGTAGCCAAAAAGAAAATCGCTCTGAGTCCATACGATGACAAGCGATACATTGTGCACGATTCTGCTGAAACGTTGCCATGGGAACATAAGATACCATTGTAAATATTTTATAAATTTAATTTTATTTGTACGACATGTAATCAACATAGATATTATAATAAATGTATGTTTACAAAACATTATCCTTGCGTATCCATGAACTGTATGATTTTTCGAGATTTATCGAGTTCCAACCATTTCACGTAAACCTCATTCCCTCTCTTCTATAACACTTTCTCAACGAGATACACATCGGGATTAGCTACGCGATGCTGTTCGTAGAATCCTCCAGCGATGGGTTTTCNACAGGAAACCTCCAGTANATACGTCACGGGNTTAGTTTTCTGCACTTTGACGATTTTAAACATCTCCGTCGATCAATTTGACGTGTAACCTTTTTTCAAAGATTGTTTTGAATTTGCTCACACGTACGGGGTCACCCAATCTGAATCGCGCGGGTGCAGCGATCTTTACATGGCTATACAGCGTAGCCAAGAGTCTTTCGGCGATTGCGGGCGTGACGTCGACGGGCCGCATACCGATAGTCCGATGCTTTCGCGAGTTGTAATCTGATACGAGACATGGCAGCGCGTCGATCCATCTATAGTTTCCATTTAACGTAAACATCTTCCACATATCGTTCTTTAGCGTGCGATTGAATTGTTCGACAACCGATGCCTTCATTACGGAATAGNTAGAATAATGGTTAATGTTGTGTTTCTTCAAGAGTTTTTGTACGTTCGCATTGTAAAATTCCTTTCCCTTGTCGGTTTGTAAATTTTTTGGACATCTTCCATCGATTCAAATTATCTTTGCGATTGCTGCGGTAACTTCACATCCGCTCTTGGCCTTGAGCGGCACGGCCCATGCATGCTTACTCAACACATTGATAACGGTGAGTATGTGATGGTATCCTCTGTTAAATCGTGTGTAAGGTCATATCTCGACCACGTCTGCCTGCCACAGATCGTCGTACCCGCGCACTGTGACACGTGTTCGAGAAAAATTTCTTCTCGCCGGAACATCCTTCACTAACTGTTGCTTCTCAGCCATGAGTAAATGAATTTATGGCGTTAATGAAACGGGAACACATGTTTGAACGTATGTTAAAACGGAAATGGAATGGGAACGAAACGGAGAGCGCACGCTCGAACGGATATGGAACGGGAGCGCACGTTAAAACAAAAACGGAATGGGAACGAAACGGGGAGCGTACGCTCGAACGGATATGGAACGGGAACGCACGTTTGAACGTACGTTAAAACGGAAACGGAACGGGAACGCAACGGGGAAACGCACATTCGAACGGAAACGCACGTTCGAACCGAACCCATTCAAACGTATGTTAAAACGGATATGGACGGGTGTAAAACGGGAACGCAACGGGGAACGATTGTATGTCGAACGGGATCGCACGTTAAAACGGATATAGAACAGGTTGTTCGCTTTCGCGTCGCGCTTGATATGCATGAGCGGTCCTCGTGCTCTCCATCCCTCCCCTCTCTCTCTCTCTCTCTGAGATCATAGGGTAGGCACGTTCCGGGAAGGTGTCGATTGCCTCACTTGCTCGCTTTTCTCCGAACAGAGTCAATCTTCCACTCTAGCTATATCTCTGTATACTTAGACGAGTCCTAATCTAGCTGTTAAAAATAATATCGCTTGCGTGTGCTATAGCTTGAGCTCCCGATTTCTAGTTAGTGCATCCGCTTGTTTGTGCAATAAATACATTGGCTTAAGTGTATCACTGTGCTTTGATTTAAATACAGTCCACTCTTTCCTCTTGCGAAAGGACTCCAAGGCTTGCAGTGGCAAGCCCGAGCCGATTAGTGAACATTTGCTCCTTCGAGCCGGATCTGCTCGGCCGAAGGCGTCGCGCTTCGCGAGTGACTTTCTGGACTTTGTATTGTGTTGTGACTTTGAATTGTATTGTGCTACGTGCTAGATGCGGCCCTCGGACTTTAGGCGGCCATTTCGCCCGGCACTCTGGACGTATTTCGAGTGTCTTAGTGCATCTGAGAGTATCCGGAACATCAATCTTTAAGCGCAGGGGACGCTGGACCAACATGTGCAACTGCGCGCGCCACGTTTGGAGCTCTCTGGTTCTCTCCCGAGTGGCGTCGCCTTATCGCGCCTCCGTGTCGCGCAGCTTCCGCTGTCGTTAGCCAAGCGCTTCCGCGCGTCGCGCCGCGAGCCGGTGACGGCCCACATTACGCATTGCGCCGCGCTGTGACGTTGACCGTCCGTGTACTCTGTTGCAGCCCGCGCCCGGTCGATTCGAACTTTTCACCGCGCTCAAAGCGGCGCGTTCAAATTCACGTTAAGCTTGCGTTATAAAATGGAGGTTCTTCTCCAACAGCAAAAGATGCTCCGGTTATATTTCGCGCATGTGGACTAATCTCTTGAAGCTCAGACAGTCGAAGATTACGCCCACCGAAGTTCGCAACCGTCTTTTGCTGCTGGATGACTACTGGAGTCGCTTTCAGGATGGCCACTTCCAGGCCATTGGCATGGAGGGCATCTGCAACACTGAATATGCTAAAACCGACCTATTTTCGGTAACTGAGGAGGCTTATTTTCAAATGCGCGTGAAATTTCAGGATGCCTTGTCGGAACTTGAGCGCAGAGCTCAGCCTACCGATGCTACTCGACGGGAGGAGGGTTGTAATCCGCAGTTGTCCCTGGTCTGGATGCAGCTGCAACTCCCGAAACTTAACTTGCCATCGTTTTCAGGGAACCAGCTCGCGTGGGAGGGTTTCAGGGATCTCTTCAAGTCCATGGTTCACGACGTGGCGGGGCTCCGAGGCGCGCAAAAGCCTACACACCTGATGAACTGTCTCTCAGGCGAGGCTGCGGATATGTTGGCCAACGTCCCACTGACCGATGCAGCCTATGAGGAAGCGTGGAAAGACTTGGTAACCAGATACGACAACCCGCGAGTGCTGCTGTTCTCACACATGCGAAATGTCTTGACGTGCCCGGAAGCCTTCGCCGACAGAACTTAAGAGGCTCTTGGGAGTTATGAATCTCTCGATTAGATCCTTCAGGACGCTGCAGAAGCCAGTCGAGCATTGGGACGTCCATTTGTTAGTCATCAAACTAGACTCCGATACGCGTCTCCACTGGGAGACGTCGCTCTCGGACTCTCGCGTTTTCGACTTTTAAACAGCTCCAGGCCTTCTTGGAGAATCGGATACGCGCTCTAGAGGCTGCCAATCCGGAGCCAGCCCTGCAAGGAATAGCGTCGGGCGCCAAGCTCGTCAAGAAATCACCGGTTTCTTCTCATGTGGCAGCAACCGGCAAAGCCGCGAGAGGCGGTAAATGCGCACTATGCGAAGGGGCTCATGCCATGCCGTACTGTGCCACACTCAAGGCCATGTCCGCTGCTCAAAGAAGCGTTAAGGTGAAAGAACTTGGTGCGTGCTTCAACTCCTGCGCTCAGGTCATGGGGTGAGCTCTTGCCCGTCAGAGAGTCGCTGCTTGGTGTGTTTAGGTAAACACCACACCCTACTGCATGAGGCTGAACGAGCTCAAGGTGCCCGCAGCACGGACACGGAGGACGCGTCTTCGTTAGCAGCGGGCTCCTCCACCGCTGCGGCCATGAATTCCAATGTCCAGAGCCACTCGACCGGCTCGGGGCGAATCGCGCTACTGACGACGGCACAAGTTGTCGCAGGAAGCGTGTCCGGAAACACCATCAGGGTACGAGCGCTTTTGGACTCGGGATCTGAGACAACCTTTGTATCAGAATGGGCAGCCCAGTCACTGAATCTTCAACGAACGGCGGGGCGCGTGGTGGTGTCCGGCATTCAAAATGCAGAGGCGGGCATTGCGACTTCCTCCGCTCGACTTTTCGTTGGTTCGGACTTTTCGCCAGCGCTGAACAAAAAAATGATGCGTTAATCCTCCGCTCTCTTACAGGCCTGCTTCCTTCAGGTTCAGTTCCTCGAGGCCAATGGCCCCACCTGCGGGGTCTGACACTCGCCGACCCAGACTTCGGACGGCCTGCCAGGGTCGACGCCATACTCGAAGCAGATATCTACGCCCGTGTATTGAGATGTGGCTTTCGAATGGGCGAGGCCGGCGCTCCAAGTGCTACGCTGACGGCAGGGTTGGCTAAGTGCTGACCGGGGCCGTCGATATTGGGGCTCCTCCGAAGAACTCCCTTCGCATCTCAGTTCTTCACTCCCGAGGCACGGACGACATCGGCTCTCCGACGGTTCTGGGAGATAGAAGAGGTCCCTTCAGCGCAAACTCTTTCTCCCGCCGAGGAAGAGGCGAAGAGACATTTCCGGGAGACTCATCGACGGGATCATACCGGGAGATACATCGTGGGGCTGCCCCGCGACACCTCAACGGTGGCGAGCTTGGGTGGCTCTCGATCGGCAGCCTTATCCATGTTGCTGAGCTCTGAGAGGCGCTTGGCGAGGCAGCCCACACACAAACAAAAGTACAACTTCATGGCTGAGTACCTTGCGCTCGGCCACATAGAGCCGATCCCGTCTGAACTACGGGCTCCATTGGACTCCTACTACTTGCCGCATCATGCGATCTTTAAGACGGGGGATCCGAACGAGAAAATCCGAAGAATTATCCTGACAAGGTGACGCCTCTTTAGAGTAGGCTTCACGACGGACATCGTGAAGATGTTCCGTCAGATACGGATACGTCCTGAAGACGCGGATCTACAGCGCATCCTGTGGCGACCGGACCCCGCAGAGAAGGTGAAGAGTTTCAGACTGACGACCGTCACCGCTTCGGCCCCGTTCTTGGCGCTGCGTACCCTGCAGCAGCTCGCTGCAGGGTGGATGAGGCCGGAAGCTATTCACCTCCGTGACGCTGTCGCGCCACTCCTACGTGGACGACATTCTTGCGGGGGCGAACACGCTGGAGCGGGCCCGGGAGGTACACTCAACTGACGGGGTTGTTGCGTTGCGGGGGCTCTGTGCTCTCCAAATGGGCGGCGAGTGATCCAATCTTGTGCCCGGCGGCCGATCGAGACGAGAAACCCTTGCCAAGGGAGGACCCGGTAGGCGCTTTAAGCTTGTGGTGGCACCCCGCCTCATTTCCGTTCAAAAGAAACGAAGATGTACTGATAGTCATAGCGATATATGTAGATGACTTCTTTGTATTTAGTAATTCTAAAACAGAAAAACTAAAACTAATCAGTCAATTGAGGCAAGAGTTTGATGTAAAAGACCTTGGGCCGATAACAAACTATCTTGGTATGAAAGTAAACCGAGATAGAAACAATGGCACACTAAGCTTAAGTCAAAGTCAATATATTAAAGATTTACTTATTAAATTTGATATGGTGGAAGCTAAATCAGCTACCACGCCAATGGCATTAAATACTAAATTTGAAAAAGGGCCTAAAGGCACTGGCGGATTCTAGGGGGGGTTTTGGGGTTAACCCCCCCCTTCCAAGTTAGAAGAAATCAGACCATCTTATTAAATTAGTTTGAAAAATTTAGATAAAAGGATGCATTAAACCATCGACGAGATATCTCGTCGGTGATTAAATACACTGTGACCAAATTGTCCAATGTCCGATATACGATATTCACTATTCAATTAGAGAGTTCGGCTAAAGTCTATAGAAAAGCTCTTGTATTGCATATTATGGCTACCTCAGCCCGGCCAATAAGAAGCAGTTATGTACGACAATAGGATACGTCCATGCGTTCAAAAAGTATCTCGCCTTGATGGCTCAACGAACGATCACTTGTGTGCTAGCTCTGATACAGGACACATGTTCCTACATTATTGTACGAATTTGTAATAAAGACATTTAAGTAAAAGAACACGTCTAAGAATAATAATTGTGTCAATCACCACAATATCGGACACAATGTGAATCCTCCTTTAGCAACCCATTCTAGCGCTCGCCTCCCACTCTGGCGCTTGCCTCCTACTCTGACGCTCGCCTCCCACTCTTCCGACTCTGTGCGTGCTTCCGATCTCTACGACTCTACCGCGCCTCAGCTACAAGCGGAGAGACGCTGCGCTCGTGTTATGTTTAAGCGTTCAGCTTGCATTGAAGACTTCATAAAAAGTCTATTAGTTACAGACAGAAAAAAAAAATTTTTTCTTTGCGCTTCGAAATTTATTTTCCAACATTTCCTTTTGTAAAAAATAAAAATAGTTAACTGACTAGGTAAATCGTGTAAAGAAAAAATGAAACGAAATACGACGATTATCAATTTCTTCAAAAAAAAATCGAAACAAAATGAAAATTTAGCTTCGGAGTCTCTTCCATCTCCATCTCCATCTCCATCTTTATCTTTCTCTTCAGTTTCTAATTTTCCTTCTCTCTCTGTATCAACTTCAACTTCTTGTTTGCCTTCCCCTTCTCTGTCAACTTCATCTTTTCGTTGGCCTTCTCTTTCTCCATCAACTTCAACTTACTGTTTATCTTTTTTCTCTCCATCAACTTCAAATTTTGTTCCTGTTTCAACATCTTTTGAAGAAAAACGATATTGCTATGTTTCTTGTCAAAAAACTAGATATCTTTCAAAAGGTGGATACCTTGAACAATGTTTATAAACCTAATGAAGATTTTGTTTTCCCAAAAAATCCACAATTGCGAAATTTAAGATTTCAATACTCATGGCTTCACAAATTTAAATGGCTTTCCTACTCTAAGGCAAAAGATGCATTTGCAAATACTGTGTAATTTTCGGTCCTGAATCTGCTAGAAAAGGCAACCAAGAGTTGAAACAATTGGTGAAACAACCTTTTCGCAATTGGAAAAAAGTCTTGAGACATTTAAAAATCATGAGGATTTATAATATCATAAGAAATCCTTGCTTGATTATGAATCTGCTTTTCTGATTGCCAAGAAAAAACAAGAACCGATATGCGTTCAAATAAATAAATAAAGGAAAGAAGAAATCGAAAAGAATCGAAAATATTTAAAATCGATAATAGAGACTATTCTACTATGTGGACGACAGGGATTACCTTTAAAAGGTCATCGAGATGATAGTAGAATTGATCCACAAATAGAGCCGGAACAGAATGACGGAAATTTTAGAGCACTGTTAAGATTTAAAATTAAAGGTGATAAGGAATTGTGCCATTTATTTCAGATCCAAAACAAAACCATTTTATACACTTCTAAAACTACACAAAATAAAATAATTAAAATTTGTAATTCACTTATTTTGAAAAAGTTGATTTTAAGAATAAAAGACAGTGGGTTTTTTCGATTTTAATAGACGAAACAACTGATATAGCAACGCGAGAACAAATGTCTTTTTGTGTTCGAGTATTTAACAAACAAAAGATGCAAATTGAAGAACTTTTTTTACAATTCTATATCATTCACGATTTAACGGGAGAAGGATTAGCCAATAATATTTTGAAAGCCGTGACAGAATTAGGTCAATGAAAATTCGAGGACAGGGATACGACGGTGCTGCTTCCATGAGTGGAAATTTTAATGGAGTCAAAACGCATATTTTGAACAAATATCCTTTGGCAAAGTATGTGCACTGTAGCGCATTTAAACTTAACAATTTCCGACTCTTGTAAAATGGGAGAAATTAAACATTGCATGGGAATTATTAAAAAAGTATGCTCCTTTTTTAATTCTCCGAAACAAAATTCGCTATTAGAAAAGCAAATCAAAGCTGATTTAAACCGAGAGTCTACACATTTTAAATTGAAACAACTTTGTGAAACAAGATGATCAGAAAGGATTCGGTCTCTATTTTTCTGGAGCTTTTTGATCACATATTGTTCGCGTTGCATAAAATAAGTTCTACTTGGGACTCCACTGAGACATCTTCTACCGCATTTTGTTTACTGACATCTATAAAAAACATGGAATTTATAATAACTCTTCTAACAGTTAACCGAGTTTTTAATTTTTCAAACAATCTTTGTAAATATTTACAAAATTCTAAAATCGATTTATGCGAGGCGATTTCGTATGCAAAAATTGTAACTAAAAGAGTTAGCGAAATTAGAAAAAATGCCGACATTGAATTCGAAATTTTATATGAAAAAGCTAGTGCATATGCAGAGAAACTTGAAATTGCAATAAAACTTCCTAGACTTTCAATACAAAGATCAACTGATTCGGTAACCTATTACAAATCAAAGATATTTATAAATTTTCTCGATCATTTTATTATGGAAGGAAAGATTTCTCAGTCATGAAGAGCTTTTATCTAGTTTTCAGTTTCTATTGGAATCTTTGCCTCTAAACAGCCAGCATAATTTGTATCTTTTGGAAAATATTTTTGAAATATATGAAATTGATTTGCAATGCAACATAGAACGATTGATAAATGAATATGCAATCTGGCAAAAAAAAGTAGAAATGTTAAAACGTCTGTTAAAAAATGTAGAGGATGCATTAAATAATTGTAATCCAGTTATTTGCATATAACTGAAAATATAAATTACATATATATATATAATATATATATG
>JAJVSH010000250.1:91594-103196 GCA_021460005.1 Tetramorium alpestre | reverse complement strand
GTGTGGCTGGTGTGGCCGTCTGGGACCGCCGGGACATTTTCCCGGGTCGGGGTCCGACGGCCTTTAGGTGGAGTAACTCGGCTCCTCGCGACCGCGCTCCGTTCCGAAGCGAGGAGCCGAGTAGGCGTTGCCCGATGGGGGAGTCATCCCACATCGGGCGTTGCCGGTCGCCATGGCGGGTAAGGCGATGGAGGGGGCGTGGCTTCCTTCGCCCCAACTGTCCATGGGGCCCCCCGTNTGGCGACACTCGGCACGGTGCCCCTGCTGTCGGAGGCAGGGGACCCCTGAAAGCCGTGGGATTGGGGCTTGTCCCTGTCCACGGTGTGTAAGGGGCTGGAGCCCCNTGCCCCGGATGTTACATTCCCGGGGCCTGCGGCATATGTCGGCTCCCCGACAGAACTCGGGGACCCGCCCGGTTGNTAGCCGGGCGGTGGGGGTACACCCCGGCGACGCAGCCGTGTCGAGGAGTGGGATTCTTTTTCAGATGACGGACACTACTAGCAAGACGATGACGACAAGGACGTTGACGGACGACGAGGACAGGGCGACGAGGCCCGGGCCCTGGAGCTCGAAGAGACGTCTAGCGAGTACGGAGAGGGAGCGGGAGGCGCGGCCGGCGTCGGCGTCCGCCTCCGTCGCCCAGGCGGCGGAGGGAGATGACGAGGCCGAGTGCGTGTCGATCGGCTCTTCGGACGAAGACTGGAGCGAGGAGGTTTTCAGAACCCCGACGGCGAAGACACCCCGACACGGATCATCGTCGAGCCTGGAGACGAGGGGGCGTCACCCCAAGGACCCGGTCGCTAGGACGGCGAGGATGGAAGCGAATAAGCTCCGGGCTAAGGTCCGGAGCCTGGAGGCCGCTAAATTAAAAGTAGAGGAGAGGGCAAAATTGTCGGAGGAGTTGGAGAGATTCGTCGAGGATGACGGAAACTGGGAGACGATGGAACTGCCGTCCCGTGCCCCCCCTCCGGCCGTGAATCTCCCAACATTAGAGAAGATGACGGGGAAGATGGCGGTCAAGGAGACGGCCGCCATTGCGGAGCTGATTACGCGCCACGCCGACGTCGTGGATAACGTGGCATACGTGGCGCAGAACCTGGCCGGGACTTCCAAAAAGAAGCTGCGCCTGGCGGCGCTGGTAAGGTCGGGTTGAAGGTTCTGACCGAGAGGGTAGGGGATCCCCCTGCCCTGGCGGACGCCAGAACAGAGGCCCTCCGCCTCAAGATCGATAATCTTGAGAGGGTGGGCCGGGAGAAGGATAGGAGGGTCGCGGAGCTCGAGTGTAGGTATATCGAGCTCCGCGATGCTACTGGGACCACGACGCCCGTGGCGTCGTCGAAGGGAGACCGGCGGGATACCCCCCCGGGAGAGGAGACAGGGGGCTCGCGGTGCCCCGTCCTCCGATGCGGCGCCGGCCTCTCCGGAGTGGCTTCTACCCTCAAAGAGGGAGTTCGAGGCCTACCTGGAGAGGACGGTGCTGGGCCAGCTGTCCAGTTTTATGGACAGATGGGTAAGGGAGGACTGGGAGCCGCGCGCCCTCGGGATGATGGGACTGGCGGGTGGAACCACCCGGGAAGAGGCGACACCGGCTGCGATGGGGGGTACGGGGGGTGGCGTCGGCGTCAGACCCGCGGACGTTGGCGCCTGGCGCGAAAGGACGACGACCGGCGAGGTAGCCACCCCGCAATCGCAGCCGGGGAAGAGGAAGAGGGGGAAGCCCGGAGAGCCAACTCCATCCCCGGAGGAAGAGGAACCGAAGAGGAGGGCGATGGTCCAGCCCGAGGTCCCCTGGACCCAGGTTCTCGGACGAAAGGCGTCCAAAAAAATGATGAGAGCGGCCCTAAACGCTGAGGAGGCTCAGTGGACGCCGCAGCAACAACAACGGTAGAGCCAGGGACGCAGCGGCAGCGGCAGCAACCACAGCAGCCGCAGCAGCAACAGCAGAAGCGGCTACCGCAGATGGTGCAGCAGCGGGGGCATCAGCAACAGCAACAGCAGCAGCGGCGAGGGACGCCCTCAGGTAAGGGGGCCCCGCGGGAGGGGGCGCAGCGGCGACCACCCGCGGAGGCAACCCGGACGGGGGACGAGAGGAGGAAGCTTCCGCGGGCCCCTCGGACGGCGGCGGTCATTTTGACCGCCCCGGAAGAGGGGTACGCGGAGGCGTTGAAGACCGCCCAGGAGAGGGTGGACCTGGCGGATCGAAGCCCAAGAGGGCGAGGACGGACGCCTTGTTCTTGGTGATCGCCGGGGCGGGGGGCGCGGAGAAGGCGGAGCGCCTGGCGAACGCGATGTCGGCCGCCCTCACCGGGATGGAGGTTGTAAGAGTGACCCGCCCGATCAGGTCGGCCGAGATCAGAGTAAGGGACCTTGGGGAGGTGGCTACCCCTCAGGCGATCGCCTCAGAGATCGCCCGGGCGGCTGTCTCCTCACGGAGATAAGGGTAGGGCCGGTTAGATTCGACCCGGACGGGCTGGGCACCGCTTGGGCGAGGTGTCCGCTCGCGGCCGCGGCCGCCCTGTCGAAGACCGGAAAGGTCAAGATAGGGTGGCTGTGGTCGCGAGTGGAGGTGCTGGCGGCGCGCCCACTTCAATGCTTTAAATGCATGGAGTTGGGCCACGTCCGCCAGAGGTGCCCGAGCGATAGAGAGTGGGGGGATCGGTGCTTCCGGTGCGACGCCTCGGGGCACCGCGCGGTAGAGTGCGGTGCCTCGCCGCGCTGCCCGGTCTGCAAGGACGCGGGCGGCCCGGCGAGGCACAGGATTGGGGGGCCCGCCTGTCGCGCGACTCCCGTCGGGGGAAGGACCCTGAGCCGAGGGCTGGCGACACCGGTGGCGCGGCCCCCGCTCTGCTGGGCGCTGCTGGCCGCGGTTGCGGCCCCGGTAGTGGCTGCCAGGGTGGAGGAGGAGACTCCGCGGAAGGAGACTCCGCGGAAGAAGTCTCCTCTCGCCCAGAGGAAGAAAAAAGAGGCGAGGTCGAGAGCGTCGCCCGCGGGAGCCTCCGCGAGCGGCGAGGTCGTGGAGGTCACCATGGGCAACGCTCAGGAAGAGGCCGGTGCTGGAGGAGCCGAGAAGGATGTGCTACCTTAATTGGCGCACCGGCTCCTCCAGGCGAACTTGAACCATGCCTGCAGGGCCCAGGACCTTTTTGTCCAGGCCCTTGCAGAGCGTGGTTGCGGACTGGGGGTCGCGGGCGAGCCGTATTCCGACCGGCGACCCCCACTGGTGCAGCGATGCGCGCGCCTCGGTCGCGATTGTTTGGGACAGGGGGGGAGGTAAGGATCCTTCCCCCCTGTC
The DNA here is from genome assembly GCA_021460005.1 of Tetramorium alpestre. Taxonomy (NCBI): domain Eukaryota; kingdom Metazoa; phylum Arthropoda; class Insecta; order Hymenoptera; family Formicidae; genus Tetramorium; species Tetramorium alpestre. The sequence continues at coordinate 99,904 of JAJVSH010000250.1, read as the reverse complement.
ACAAAGCTCGGGGACGGGCGGGGGTTTGTGGTCGCCCGCTGGAGGACCGCCGTCGTGGTGGGAGTATATCTCCCAAGGTCGGAAGTTAGGTCGTGTGGTTTCTCCTCTGGTGATGGAGAGGTCGCTAAATGCGCGGCCCGATCCGGCCTTCGTCACGGGCGACAGTAGTCTTAAAAGACCACCCACACCTGGGGAGCGAATACCCTGAAAACAAATCGGCCGGGGGCGCCCAATCTCTACGGAGATATAGCCATGGAGGCTGGCTCTAGGTGTTGGGCCCTAATAGCAGGGCGGAGGGGCTCCAGTCGACTGTTCAAGGCGTCACGACCTTTTCGTGTCTGCAGGGTTCGTCTGACGGATGTTTCGAACGACCGTGACGACGACGACGACGGATCCTGGAAAACCTCCTCCTCTCGTATAAATGGAGGAAACGGTTTCACAGGCGACGGATCCAGCGGCGTGGAACCGATCGGAAACGATCCTCGCGGATCGATCAGCGTGAGACCGATCGATTCTGACGTGTCGTTCAATCGTTTTCTCTTGATCGGCGTGGAATCGCTCGGTCGTTTTCTCCTTGTCTTTGATTTAACCGCGACCATATTCAAAAATGGTGAAAGATCTTCAGTTACCAACTATAGACCGATTAGTAAATAGAATATTATGGCTAAGATCTTTGACGAACTTATTACCAAAAAACTATCGAGCCTATTTAAAAATATTATTATTGAGGAGCAGCATGGCTTCACTGCTGGTCGCTCTACTACAACTAATCTCCTAGTGTTTTATAATTATCTGTCCACTGCCATTGAGGGGGGTTCTCAGGTAGATGTTATTTACACTGATTTTAAGAAAGCATTTGACTCTGTTAATCATGACATTCTTCTTGATAAGCTTAGTACTCTTGGCATTCATGGTTTTTTGCTTGAGTGGTTGTTTAGTTTCCTTCGTGATAGATTTCAGGTTGTCAAATTTAACAATTCACTGTCAAATTATTTCAAAGTTTTATCTGGAGTCCCTCAGGGCTCTCACCTTGGACCTTTTTATTTAATTTATTTATAAATGACATTTCGGGCTGTTTTCGATATTGCAAATTTTTATTATACGCTGACGATTTAAAGATTTTTAGGAAAATTGACAACCTAGATTGTACTGCACTTTTACAACATGACTTATCTTCATTTGAAACTTTGGTGTACTGTAAATTCACTAGACCTGAATCTCAAGAAATGCCATATCCTGCGATTTAGCAAGAAAAATGACATGAACGTATTACGTATATACGCTTGGGGATTCTCCTCTCTCAGATTTAGAGTTTATTCACGACTTTGGGGTGATGTTTAGCTCCGATCTTTCCTTTAATAGGCACTACCATACGATTGCCGCCTTAGCATACAGAAAGCTAGGCTTTATCTTTCGTTATGGTAAAGATTTTAGAAGTATCCGTACAATGAGAATTTTATACTGCGCACTAGTCAGACCTATTCTTGAATATTGCTCTATCATTTGGTCTCCTTATCAGAGCGGGTACTCGGCCAGTCTTGAGCGCATCCAAAAGAAGTTTCTCAATAGAATGTGCTATAATTTTCGCTTAAACCATGACTACATATCTACTAAGCTCAATCTCTTGTCACTTAAAGATAGGAGGACCCTATCTGATCTTCTATTTTTGTACAAAATCATTAATGGCGCCACTGATTGCTCTGAGTTTCTTTNCTTAATTAAATTTAATGTTCCAGTTAGGCTGTTAAGAGGTTTCGAACCTTTTAATGTAAATTTCCATCGCACGATGTATGGTAGATTTAATCCCGTAAATCGCTTATCTCTGTTAGCGAATGACTTTAACTGCATTGATTTTCATTATAAATCTCTCACGAGTTTTAAAAACGCTGTCATTGCATGTATTAAGTCACGCCCCAGTTAATCGATTAACTATGTATTTATGATATGTTTTGCCTGCGACTTCTATTTTCTATTCTATTCTATTTATTTTGTATTTGATTTAGTTTTAAGTCTACTTATTTATTTTATTTCTTATTTGTCAATCAGCCTTGTATTTGCACTTGTACCAAAGGGATTTTTTCCCGTTAATAAATAAAATTAAAAAATTAAAAATTAAATCTCTCGTTCGTCGTCGCTCTCGTTGTCGTCGACGCGTTTCGAGGTCTCCTCTCCGCCCGCGTCCCCTCTCGTGTTCTCGACGATTCGTTTCAACGGCTCGACGATCGGCTTGAACATAATCTCCAGAGCGAGCTCGTCCTCCATCTTGCCGATCTTCAAGGCTCTGTGTTTCTTGATAATCGATGCTCGCGTCCTGGCGATCTCTCTCACCGTTCTCTCTCGTTCGGCGATATCTCGCATCGTCCGTTGATCCTCGCGCGACGTTCGACGATCACTGATCGTTCTACAGTACCGCGAAGTCATTAAAACCTCATCTGTATCTACCGTTTCGCAATCCGCTGTCCTTGTCTATCACTACGAAACGTATTTGCGTCGCCAACATTCGCGACACAACGCGTTGAAATCCTCGTACGTCATATCGGTGTTGACGTGATCGTTGAAAACGTGTTTCAAATTGGTATTGCTTGAACAGAATCAACAGATTCGCGTTGTCGCGTATCAGATGCTTCGGTATTCTGGCGTACGTTTGAACGTTGCACAGGTAGAAGCAATCGGCGTTCAAGTGTCGACCCATGGCGAAGTACTCTCTGATCGTATCCTGTTTGTCGCAGGCTACGTCGTCGAACACGAACACGGAATCGGGGAGCGCCTCGCTGGGCGGTACGACCTCGCGATTGTTCGAAAACGCGTGGTAACCGATTCCGTCGATCGACTCGAGCAATTTCTCGAGGTATCGATACTTCGGTTGATGCAAAGACTTGAAGTACACGTACACATTTTCGGAGACCGTGCGGACTCTCCAGCAAACTTATCAACACGTTCGTCTTACCGCAGTTGAAAGGACCGCACACGACGCAGCGTATCATACTCGGCAGCAACGGACTGTGTCTGCAAGTCTCTCCCAGGTCACCGCACCCCGACATCAGTCGCGATCTGCGATCGAGACTCGACACTCCTATCGATCACGGTTGTCGTACGAATCGCATCGCTGCTATACGCGTGCGCCGCGCGCGATCGAGCGCTATTTATACCACGAACGACCTGTCGTATCTCACAGTGATCGAAAATGTTTCTTCTACTGACGAACAAACGTGACATTCTCGGTCTGTCCGCGGAGAAGTTGCAACACGTACCGAAGATCGTTCTTCTGCGCGACTTCGGCGACTACGTCGAACGGCTGTGGGACAAATTGCCCGATCACCTGAAAACGGATTCCGATGTGCGGAGCTACCGTGCGTGTTTGGAACACTACAATCGTCCGTGACAACAGACTCACATAGACGGTCCGCCGCCGCTCGTCAGAGAGTGCGCCGGATGTCGAAGAGCGGCGTCGGTCTGCTCAATCGTGCATAAACGCGCTTCCCTTCGAACTATATATCCCCGGTTATCAATTTTGCGGACCCGGTACTCGTCTCGCGAAGCGATTAGCTCGCGGTGATCGAGGTGTCAATCCGTTGGACNCGGCGTGCCGCGAGCACGACATCGCCTACTCGCGGAGCGACGACCTCGCCGATCGACACGTCGCCGATCGAGCGCTCGCCGAGAAGGCGCGCGAACGTATCGCGGCGAGAGACTCGATTCTCGGCGAGAGGGCCGCGGCGACCGCCGTATGGGTGGTTCTGAAAGCAAAGACAAAATTAGGCATGGATATGAAGAGAAAAACGAGGAAAACGAAGAAGAAGAGGATACTACCGATAGCGAAACGCGGAGGCTTCTTGCCTCTCCTGCCGGTGCTCGGATCTCTGATCGGAGGAGCGACGGGTGTCGCGAAGACTGGGAACGACAAGAAGGCCGCGCGACGTCAATTCGAAGAACTGCATCACAATCGCGCGGTGGAGGATCGCGGATTCTGTATCTCGCCCCGTACAAACGCGGTAGAGGTGTAAGATTGGGGAAAAATGGTAAAAAAAACGTCGCGAAAGGAGACACAAGTGAGGCTTGACGTACCCCCGTCCGGCGTCACGACCAGCGAGCAGTTGGATTAATCCGCTCGTCGATCGGGTATACTCTTCTTCAGAGATGTGTTCATGCGCGACGCTCTACCGACGAGAGCGCGACGCCGCGAGAGCGGATCGTGAATCTCGACGACGCGGTGGGATCCGGTACGCATGGGTCGCTTACACGAAAAGGAGTAACGACGTGATCTACTTTGACAGTTTCGGCAATCTTCGACCTCCGAGAGAGCTCGAGCGATACTTCGGAGGCGCGGCGAAGGTGTTCTACAATCATCGCTCGTATCAGACTTTCGATCAGAGCGCGTGCGGCGCTGTGTCTACGGTTTCTACGCGAGATCGATTGGACACGCGCGTCCACGTTCTCTTCGTCATATGATCGCTGACTCTCACGTTGACCGGAGCGAGGAGCGTTCTCACGGCGAGCTACTTTCCCGCTATAGATCTGAGCGACGGAGCATACGAGTTGGATCTCACGAATTTCGAGGCCTACAACACGATACCCAACGTCGATTCGACGAACAATGTATTTTACTTCGGCGACAACGAAACGATCGTCGTTCCCGAGGGATCGTATGAACTACCGGCTATAGACAGATATCTAAAAGCCGCGATACTTCGCAAGCGATCTTGATCGGCGATGACGAAGGAACCGTCGAACGCGGAAAGCGGCGACAACGACGATGACGACGAACGCGTCTTCGACGAGGGGGGTAGGGGGACGACGGACGGGCTGAATCGCCGATTATCGTCATTCGCGCTAACGAAAATAGTATGAGATACGAGATCAAATGCGCCTATCGCATAGATTTCACCGGACCGAACAACATCGGCTCTCTGTTGGGTTTCTCGACGCATCGAAAATTAAAACCGAACAGATGGTACACGTCCGACAAACCGGTAAATATCATGAGGGTGAACATCGTGCGCGTGGAATGCAACATCACCGCGAATGCCTACAGCAACGATAAATCGGTACACGGTACACGAATTCGCGCTGAACGTTCCACCTGGATATAAACTGTCGGAGACTCCCACGCAGGTCATTTATCTCTCGATCATCGCGCGGAACATTACCAATATAGCTGTGCGCATCGTGGATCAAAACGAACGTCCGATCAATTTTCGCGGGGAAGAAATAACGATTCGACTGCATGTATGACGGCAGAGGAGCGTTGACATGCGAGTGTGAGGAAGAGATGCTTGTCGTGAACGAGTACCCGAGGCGGAGCGTACCCGCGTCATATCGCGCGTGTGGAGAGGTCCGACGAAGAGCGGAGGTAAAAAAACGGGAAGCGGTCTGAGCGCCGCGAACGTCGCTCTTCTACGATCGCTCGGCCTCGTCGCGAGAAGACAATCGACATGAACGATATCCTGAACATCGGCGGAGAACCGATCTTCGACGACCGCATCGTCAAGATCGAGACTCACACGTACAATCCGTACGCCAACACTACGTTCGAGCATAGCGACGAGATATGAATACCCATACAGCAGTAAGATCTTTACACGTTACCGTGCAAGAGTTTTCTGTACATCGAGGGAAAATTTTCGGACGGTGGGACCGCGAAGCTGGTGAACAATTGCGTTGCGTTCATGTTCGACGAGATCCGTTACGAGTTGGACGGTGTGGAGATAGACAGAGGTAGAAACGTCGGGATAACCAGCACGATCAAGAGTTACATGTCGTTACTCGCGGGTGAGAGAGCGACAAAGTTACAGAATGCGGGCTGGTACGTTACAACAACGGGNAATTTCAACTTTTGCGTGCCTCTCAAGACGCTCCTAGGGTTTTGCGAGGATTACAAACGCGTGGTGATAAACGCGCGACACGAGCTTATTCTGATACGCTCGCGAAACGACGGCAACTGCGTCGTGACGAGTGAAGCGACAGTTCTGGCGGGAGTTCTGACAGCTCCCCGAAGAGTTCTAACAACTTTCCTTAATAATCGAAGCGCTCCGATGCGAAATAAAAAAGTTCTCACTGGTTAAAATTACAAATTTCAAAAATTTTCTTTCTCAAGTTGTTAGAACTCTTCGGGGGGCTGTCAGAACTCCCGAATTCCGAAAATATTTCTACCCTCACGGGACTTAGAAAATTTTTGAAATTTGCAACTTTAACCAGCGAGTACTTTTTTATTTCGCATCGGAGCGCTTCGATTATTAAGGAAAGTTGTTAGAACTTCGGGGGGCTGTCAGAACTCTCGCCAGAATTGCTAAAATCCAAAAAAATTTTTATTCCTATAATTATTTTTAAAGGTATAAAAATTTTTTTGGATAATCGGCAATTTTGTTGAGAGTTCTGATAGCCTCCCAAAGAGTTCTATCAATTATTCTTAATAAACAAAGCGCTAAAATTGATAATAAAAAAGTTAGAGCGTGTCAAAGTTGCAAGAAATGTGAAGTTGGCCCCCCGTATTTTCAAATGCTATTTTCCTTGCTCTAAATGACAGAACTATTTCTAAAACCGATATAGAACTCTAGAACTCTTAGGAGGGCTACCAGAACTCTAGTAAATTTTTGAAATTTTTTATGTTGAGGGGCCAGCTTCACAGAGGTGAATAATGAGGCAATAGGTGATGTTGTCCGGAACGGACTTCTCTTGACATTCGAATTCGATGCGCACGTCCACAGTGGCGCTCTTTATCGACTCGTTCTGTTGAGAACAGTCGATCACCGCGAGCGGACCCGACTCCAGAAATGCCGGCAGAGACAGAAACGGAAACGCGTCATCCTGTCCGTAATACGCTCTTCGAAAGTTGGCATATATGTCGTACAGTACGGCGATTTTGTTGTTCTTGAATCCAAATTCATGTCGTAAGGATAAAATTCAGAATTCAGATAGAGTTTCACGTTAGTGAGATCGCAATCGTCGAACTTGGACGCGTCCTGCGATGGGACGTTTCTCCGTCTGGTCTGTAACGCGAAGACGACGTAGCGCGGTTTCTCCAGCTGCGTCGCCGCTATCACGGTCCACGAATGCTTGGTCGTGCTTTGCAACAGAGGAAATTCTATCAATTATCCTTAATAAACAAAGTGCTAAAATTGATAATAAAAAAGTTAGAGCGTGTCAAAGTTGCAAAAAATGTGAAGTTGGCCCCCCGTATTTTCAAATGCTATTTTCCTTGCTCTAAATGACAGAACTATTTCTAAAACCGATATAGAAATCTAGAACTCTTAGGGGGGTTACCAGAACTCTAGTAAATTTTTGAAATTTTTTATGTTGAGGGGCCAGCTTCACAGAGGTTCATTATTCATGATCGAGTACAATCCTCTGATCAATATCGTAAGATCATATAACATCCTTTCTCTTTCGAGGCACGGATCGCGTCGTATCTCTATCTTATTTTTATTTAAAAATATTTTTTTCATCGGAAGCGTGTTTCCTATCGCGGTAAAGAACTTCCTTCCACGAACTGTGTAAATCGTTATTTTGTTTATTTAAATAATTTTTTCCATCGGAAATGCGTACTTCCTTCTCGTTCGACCAGTGTGTAATCATTCCTATTTAAAAAAATTTTTTTCAACGGGACGCGCGTCGTATCTCGGTGAAGTATCTTCTTCCCGTTCGTCCTTTGTCCCGAAACGTATATAAATATATCTACGTCGATCAGAAATTTCAAAAGTCAGCTCAGACATGTCGACAAATGACGTACCGATATTCGTCGACCTGCAAAGCTTCGTCGTGCGCGGCAAGTTCACGGTGAAGGAGGTGGCTGTTTTGCGAGCCGGTAAGATACTGACTCACCATGTGTTTCGCGGGTCGATACCGTGGTATCTTCTCACGAGGGTGGAAAAAACGCAAGCGTGCTGGGTCATCGGGAATCACCACGGCCTGCAGTGGGATGACGGGGACGTGGATTACGGAAGAATGAAAAGCATAATTCGCCGTACCGTTTGCGATTCTATCGAGGACGAAACCTTCCCAGCACCGTCTATGTGAAGGGCCTGCAGAAGACGGAATGGCTGAAGGAGGTTCTGGGAGACGTCGTCGAGGATGCCGCCTTTATCATCGAGACGATGGACGCGGATTTCGACGACATGGACCGTCTGAGGAATTTGGACGCGACGGGGACGTTCCGCTACCTCCGTCACACGAAGAACTGCGCGATGGAGAACGTCGCGAAGATGTACAATTGGTGGGTGAAACGTTCGAGAGAACTGTCAAATGTGTGAAGTGCTTCTTGTAAAAAATAAAATATAAAAAAATATCGTAATTATTTTTAGAATAAAAAATATC
>JAJVSH010000250.1:66173-84522 GCA_021460005.1 Tetramorium alpestre | reverse complement strand
GAGAGAGAGAGAGAGAGAGAGAGAGAGAGAGAGAAGAAAAGAATTTACAAGACTTCTTTGAGAGAGACAGTAGAGGGAGGAAATAGATTATAAAAGTGAGAGAGAGGTACTATGCGAGGGTGTCGAGGGAGAGGAAAACGGGGATTCGGTCTGTTGGATGTGCTCGTGATACCAACTCGCGAACATGATCAAGGTCATAACTATCGGGGGTAAGCGCGAAGGGATGTGGAGGGAGAGGACCAGAGCATTCCGGAAAAGATAGAAGAGAGTTGACAAACTCTTCAGGGGATAATCGGCGTATCGTGGGGGGAGGAAGAGAGACCTCTTCCAGAAATTCTACGCTACTGGTGGAATTTGCTGGAGATGCAGGCCTGGGTGGGTCTGGAGAAGAAATGGGAGAATTCTCGGGTGAGAACTCTTCCACCAATTCTATATCCGACCTGATTGGGGAGTCTGGAGATTCGGGCCTAGGCCTCGGAGACGATTCGGCGAGCTTGCTGATGCAGACGGTTCCGTTTGCGCTTTAGAGCCTTCCCGGAAGTGCGCGGTGGAAACGCAGAAACGGGCCGATCGGACATTACAACCGACAGCGGTGTTAATCGCTATATAAGGGGTAGTGGGCGTTTCGAGAATCTCCCGAAATTGGACTGGTGGAGAGCAGGATTTCGTGAGTTCGCGCCTGAATCCGATTTTCGATCTCTCTCGGTCATCCAGATCTTAATGGCTGCTCTCAATCGATCAGGATTTTTCGGAATTCAGATCGAATGTAAGGAGTGGATTTCGTGAGTTCAAGTACGAATCAGAAAACTCCGACCTCTCTCGGTCAGCCAGATCTATCTGGCTGCTCCCAATCGATCAGGATTTTTCGGAATTCGAATCGAACGCAAGAAGGAACCTCTCTGGTATGGAAACTCATAATCGCCAGTCAACAGGTTATAGCGGTTGCTCCCGGACGATCGGAATCTCCCGATGCAGAGAAGGGGAGTAAGTGGGATCTGGATTCGTTTTTAAATAATGCAGGAAAGAAATAAAGTAAAAATAGCGGGGAAGCTCGCGATTGCCGCTTAACAGATCAGACCGGTGGGTCGCGAGACGATTTTTAATAATGGAAAAATAAAACAAAAATTGAGAACGGCAGGGATTTACTATTGATGATTCCGTGGATTGAACTAGATTGAGAAGGTGGCAATAGCGTTCCGGCGTCGGGTTGTGGAAGTTGTGTTGCGCAAACTGGCACTGAACGCGGTACTGCGAAACGAGCACGGTAAACGAAACTCGGAGCGTCCTGGGAGTCGAATGTGTCTGAGGAGGCTGAGGTTGTAGTTTTTATAGAGGAAAACTTAGGGAGTGGATTTGATAGGAGCCTGGGTTCGAGGGCATGGATTGGTTGGTTTCCCTATCGGATGATTCAACTAAATTTTCCGGTGACCGATGTCTCTTTTTTATCTGTTGAAATGGGAAACAGTCGAAAAGATAAAGTTTTCCGGTGTTAGTGAGTAAAATTCGGCGCCCGCCTCTTCCGGTATCGTATATGATTTCGATATCGTAGATAGAGCCCAGCGCTCTCGACGCATATCAGTGTCGCGACGGCGCCTCTTAATCAGGCTTGAGCAACCTCGCCCTTGTCGACAGCAATAAGAATTATCTTATTCATCCATACAGAGTTTTTATAATTTGAAATCGGTTACCGTCTATTTGATTCTTAGGCAATTAATGCGTCAGCTGAAATAATTTGATGCAACTGTCGACATGCGCTGGTTCCTCTCTCTTAAGAGGTAACATTCTTTGGAATGGAAGAAATCGTGGAGTCTAAAGGACGTAACATTATGATATATAGTATTTTTTTAAAAAAAGGAAATTATAACAAAGCTCTTTCCTCACTTACCCCTGCCGAGGGAAAGACGATCCTCATCGTGTCGAATTTTTTTCCCAACCATTTTCACCAATTCTTAAAACTTTTTTAAGAGTTAAAACACTGACAAGTTTAATCACTGACAAGTGGATTAACACTAACAAGTGGATTAATACTGACAAGCTCGCGCGACGCATTTCCGCCGTCGCGTGGCGCGTTTCCGGTGAGTCGTGCGAACTCGCGTCTCTGCGATCAAATAAGACGCGATAAGTACGTAAATTTTTTTTACAATTATAATCGGGTGATCGAGAGAATCCTCATTCGAGTCTCGACTCGCGATGTCGCGCTTCCTCCTTCTTCCTCTCGCGCTGTGCGCGATCGATGTTGTCGCCGAGTTTTCCGGCGACGATACAGCAGTGAATTTCCTGCATAGGTACGGCTACCTGAACGACACCGTGACATCGTTCGCGACTGTCAAGGCCTCGAGGGATCTGCGTCACGCTATCGCTGTTTCAAGAATTTTACGGATTACTCGGTAAAGGACGGTTGAACAACGTCACGTTGAAGCTGGTACGAAAATCGCGCTGCGGAGCAACTCAGGAGGAAATGTCCGAAGAAGCGTCTCACGTGGAACTTTTATCTGGACGAACCGAATGTCCTACGGACAACTCAGGAGGCGTTCGAGAAGTGGGCCGCGAAATCAGTCCTGACGTTCGAACGCGAATCGAACGATCCCGACATACTGTTGGCGTTTCGCGAGGATGTTCACTTCAACGTCAACAGGAGGAAGAACGGTGATTTGTGTGCCTCGCGATTAGACGGAAAGGGCAAAGTACTCGCACACGCGTACTATCCGAACGGAGAACCCGACTTCACCGCGGAGATACACGTGGACACCGCGGAACCGTGGTACATACTTCTGGATGAGAATCCTCTGGGCATGTTTAATCTGCTCCAAACGTTGGTGCACGAGATCGGTCACGCTCTGGGACTGCCTCACAGCGAGAACAGAGAGTCGGTAATTTACACGTTCGCGCCCGACAAATCCTATCTCGTGGAACTGAGTGAGGAAGACGTTTTCAAAATTCAACAGTTGTACGGCGAGAGCGGCGACGATCCTCCTCCTCCTCCGACGACGACGACGCCGCCGACCGCGACGACGCTGAAAAGCGGAGTCGAGACGGATCTGTGCGCTCTGCAGTGCGTCGATTCCATGTTGGTTCTGGACGAGAAGATATTCGTCGCGCACGAACGTCACATTTGGCCAATCGACATCGAGGGAAAGACCTACGACAAAACCGCTGTCGCTGATCGATTACATGAGGTTTCTTCCGAGGAATTTTACGCACGTCTCGGGCGCGTACCACACTCCCTCGGGCGATCTCGTGCTGTTCGCGAACAGGATGGTCTACAAATATCCGAGCTACGAATTGGTACCGAACTGGCCGATATCTCTCGTCGATTTCGGACTTCCCCCTGACGCCAAGGTCGACGCCGTGGTGAATATCAACAGAGGATGATCCTTCGTACTGTACAACAACGGCTTCGCGGGGGAGATAGACGACTGTCAAATGAGAGTCATCAGACACAACACGATCCAAGCGATATTTCCGGGAATTCCGCAGGGTATTACGTCAGCCTTTCGATACATCGGCAGTCTGTATTTCTTCAATAGACATCAGTACTACAAGTTCAACGAATCACGCGGAGCGTGACAGCGGCGGGTAAGATGAATCTGCAGATCGTGGGCGTCGTTTGTCCGAAAGACGGATTGTTGGATCAGATACGACCTCTGCTGAATCGTCTCGTTCGAATCACGAGGTTCTCGCATACTCGTGGCAAGAGAAGGAGGAGGAGAGATAAAAAAAAACATGAAAACGCAATAATCGCCGCTTGCGATCCGTGCGCGCGGAGGAGCACAAGAATTGAGCGCGCAACCTGGCGTATTTCCACCAGATGCGTACGACCCGCTTGGTCGTAAATGTACACGCGAACTACTTGAGAACCGATCTCGCCCGGTGATCTCGCGGTGAACAATCGTGCGTCGTCCTGCTTCGTTATAAACTGCGAGATATGATTCGCGTCGCGCTCGAACGCTCGATCGAGCAGAGCGTCGAGTCCGGTCGTCTGCCTCCCCTCCTCTGACGATTCCTCGATTATCGACGATTTCTCGATCATTGACGATTCGTCGGGCTCGAACGATCGACTCTCGACGTACGAATGATACTCCTTCACCCACTCGTTGATCGTATTTTTCGTCATCATAGCTTCTTGAACAACGAGTACACCGACGTATCTTTGATCTGACGGAGGAACAAAAACGATTCCTTTCTGATACACTGTAGCGGACTATTACTCAACCAGTACGAATGAATCTCCAATAGAGCAGCCTTCATCTCGTTACCCTCGCGCACTCGGCGCACGCTGGTGTCCGTATTTCGATGATCGAACAGGTACTTCGATATAGTGGCGATCAANACAAGAATTGAGCGCGCAACCTGGCGTATTTCCACCAGATGCGTACGACCCGCTTGGTCGTAAATGTACACGCGAACTACTTGAGAACCGATCTCGCCCGGTGATCTCGCGGTGAACAATCGTGCGTCGTCCTGCTTCGTTATAAACTGCGAGATATGATTCGCGTCGCGCTCGAACGCTCGATCGAGCAGAGCGTCGAGTCCGGTCGTCTGCCTCCCCTCCTCTGACGATTCCTCGATTATCGACGATTTCTCGATCATTGACGATTCGTCGGGCTCGAACGATCGACTCTCGACGTACGAATGATACTCCTTCACCCACTCGTTGATCGTATTTTTCGTCATCATAGCTTCTTGAACAACGAGTACACCGACGTATCTTTGATCTGACGGAGGAACAAAAACGATTCCTTTCTGATACACTGTAGCGGACTATTACTCAACCAGTACGAATGAATCTCCAATAGAGCAGCCTTCATCTCGTTACCCTCGCGCACTCGGCGCACGCTGGTGTCCGTATTTCGATGATCGAACAGGTACTTCGATATAGTGGCGATCAATAGTCTGATGTGACGCGTTGGCGCGTGATGTGGATTCCACGTATCAAGGAATAAATCGTGCATCGTTAGAAATACCATTGCCTCGATTCTGGAAATTTCGCTCCACGAGAATTTCATTCGGAATCGGCTCGTCCTCGAACAGATCTCTGGATCGAGTTTCGGAGGTCGCCGCCTCTTCTTCCAATCGATAGATGACATTTTTACGTACACACACGCACAACTCTCTCTCTATTTCTTTTCTCAAAACTGAGATTCGAACAACGCTTATATATCGTAAAGAATACTTCTCTTCGCAAAAAATAGCGAATTGTAAAAAAAGCGATGATAATTTCAGCGGACGAAAACATCACGTCCGGAGGCACCTGTGTCGTTTCCAAATCACGCGTATCTCGCCATTAGTACGACAAGGTAAAAAAAACATGGGTTCCTTCTCTCGAAGGCGTGAGCGACCGCCCAGCCGATAACGAGAAGGCCGGCCCGCGCCTACGAGTGTTCGAACTCATTGCGATAAGATTCAGTCAACGCCCGTGCCTACGAGAGTTCGAGCTCACGAGGGGTCCCTCCCACTCCTACGGTTGGGGAGGACGGGACACATGCCGCCGACACATGCCGACCCCCCGCGCCCATCGCTTACGGCATTCCCCCCACGTTTCCCCCGATCGCCCCGACCCCCCGTAAGTGCGCTCGAGCGTCGAAACCTCCTTATTATACCTACTATCGTAGTTTATATAAAGTATCTGACAATTGTTTCAAAGCTACTATGAAATCAGAAATAACGTTTCGACAACTAGAGACACTCTAAGAACAATAACTCATATAAACATTATAGACTTTATGGTTGAGAAATTGCAATATGTGTGGGATGGAACACATATTCCATCTTGCCATAACATTATTCATAAAATCTTAACAAAATTTTTTATAATGAGATTTAAAATGTATGGTTTGAAACAAAAACAGCAGTTTTTCCAAAATAAAAATGACATATATAGTAGTAAGACTATGGCTATGCATGCTGCTGTTAATTAATATTAAATAAAAGAAAGCTCCTGACACAATATTGCAATTTACATTAACATAATCGATCTCTAGTCAACATAGCTTAAGTTGAGAGAAGTTCTTTTTTTTGCAATATTTAAAAATATTTTTTCCGTTAGATACCATTAATTTCCAGTGAATGCTATGTTGCAAATGCATATTAAAAAATATATATATATATAAATGTGTTGCTGTTAGAATAAAACGTTCAAATTTTCCTCGGTTATTTCCTTCTTCAAAATGTCTGAGTTATTTATTCTCTATTTACATTATACTTGTTTCTGTATATGTGGCATAACATTTACATTTTATGTGACAAAGATACCTTTATTTATAAAATGTGGGCAAGTCAACAAATTTTTGAATTCTTATTTATATTATTTTTATATAATGATTGTTTATTTCGTAAACATTCTTGATTATTATAAAACTCATAATCCGAAAAATATTCAAAATAATGTAATGCAATAAATATGAACGTTTAAGTCTGTTTTTTTATTTTATGCTTATTGGAATTCCTTTTGGTAGCAGTAGACGGTAACTTGAGAAATGCCTTCTTCATTTTAACAATCTCACTAAACATTTTATGTAATTGTTGCAGTTTTAAGTTATGTTCAACTATCAATTCTTGAATAATTTTTGATGCTTCGCCACACTGCAATTTCAGTTCTTTATTTGTGCAACATTTTGTTTTGGAAAACAGTAGGATTTCTTCAATAGCACTCATCTATAACATATATTATAAAACAAATGAAAATTTAGATTTACATTTTACAGTTATAAGCACATGAAATTAATATTAACCTTTGCAGAATATTCATTTGATACTTGAATAAAAGTATCAGTCTCTTTATATTGTTCTTCCGTTTTTATTAAACAAATTGATTTCTAAATAAAGAACAAAATAACTGTCAAATTATGAAAATAACATTGCTTACTTTAACATTTTATTTTAACGAGATATTAATTACATACCGATTTTGTCGATATTTTTTATTTAATATTTCAAAACTTTTAAAATTTTTTTTTTGACCTTGATTACAGTAATAGAACTGAAACAAAAACATTTTTGAGTAATGTGAGTTATTCTTAAATAATTATTACTTAGAACTCTAATGTGAGTAAGAAATTTTTTTTAGAGTATATTTAACGTACCGTCAGCAGCCTCCGTGGCAAATGTGGTTATTTTAGCACACGTGAATAACCAATTTTATATGAATTTTTATAATCCGCGTTACTAATTATTCTGTGTAAGCCACAAAGCCACGCGTCATATCGTGAATAACAGAGGTTACCTTGTTTATAAACGATCAGCTGCAGGCTCAACATGGCGACATGGAGGGGGTAGCGATTGCGCTTCTCTGATTATTTAGGACTTTAGTTCTGTGGCACGAGCATTTCTCCTAGCTATCTCGTAACATAGATCATATAGGTATACTCTTTCACCGAAATTCATCGTTAGCGCACGTTAATAAGACATCAAGAAAATTCGTTAGACATACACTCCAGACATGTAAAGATTAAATAAATGTCGATAAGTGTCGATAAACATTAATAAAGATCGATAAATTATATCTTTACCGACCCAGTGACTCAGATACGCTGTTCCGAGGGCAGCGCGGATAAATTTTCCGATTTTCAAATGTTTTCTTCTCGTTCTTCTAATGTTTACATGTCGAGTGCACGTCTAACGCGTTTCTTTGACGTTGTATTAACATGCGCTAACGATGAATTTCACGGCGTCAGAGTATACCGATATGATTTATTGTTACGGGATGGCCAGGGAAAATGCTTGTGCCGCGGAACGTATTTACGCGGAATTATTTCCCAATCATGAGCGGTCCGTCAAGATGGACAATAAGAGAATGTTTTTTCCGCGCGAGACAGACTGGAATGCTCCTGGTACACCAAAATCATAATGTACTAGTACGTCGTCATGTTAATATCGATGAAAGAATTCTGCGTGCATTTGAAACAATAGGGGGAATAGCACATGTCTTGTAGCTGAAGCACTCGGTATATCACAGACAACCGTGTATCATGTTTTGCACGAGAATGGGTTGCACCCATATCATTTTCAACGTGTGCAGCAACTTTTTCCGCGCGATGAAATACAACGCATCTATTTTTGTGAAGGTATTTTCATTTCTTTCTTTCATTTTTTTCAATTCTTATGACGTTTCTAGCATACAATAATTATTAATAAAATTTACGCAGGGTTCCTCGCACAGTGTCGGCGAAATCGAATCATTTTCTGACCGTATCTTATGGACAGATGAGGCCATATTCACGCCGAATGGCGTGTTTAATTCCAAAAATTTTGTGCTTTGGAACAATGAAAACCCTCACGCTATTCGTAAGTTTGCCTTTCAATATCGCTCGTCGATAAATGTGTGGGCAGGCGTAATTGCGGATAGAGTGGTAAGTAATCCTGTAAATAAACAAATCTGCCGCATTGTAACGTTTTTCTCGTAACGTTTTTACTGGCGATTTTTAGATCGGCCCGTATTGTCTTTCGCCACGTCTCAATGGAGAAAGATATGCAGCATTCATTGAGAACGAGCTGCCGATATTCTTAGAAGACGTACCTCTTCGCATGCGGGAAACGTTGATCTTTCAACACGACGGAGCTTCCGCACATTTCTCACGTCAAGCACGCGAAATTTTAGAACGCGTTTTCCGAACAAGTGTATGGATCAAGGTGGCCCAATCATTTGGCCGGCGCGGTCGCCAGATTTGAACGTGCTCGATTATTTTGTTTGAGGCTTTAAGGTTTCAGTCGAGCACAAGCATGAAGGTACTGAAAATGAGGTACGCGAGGCAATTTTAGCGGCCCTTAATATCATCACGCCGACTATGGCGTACCGTGCGACGCAACAAATAATTCGAAAAGCCGAACTCTGCTTAAAAGCACGAGGAAGGCACTTCGAACAGTTATTACATTAAATATGTAAAAGTGGATTAGGCCTACTGGGGAAATCACTTTAAAAAGACGCGCCAAGCTATCTACCTCAAGGTGGTGTGGAAACGATAGCGTTTCCTTGCCATGAAATAATTTTATCTCGAGAACGAAAAGACTCAATCATGATAGACTTTCATTAATTCACGAGTCGTGGAAAAGAAAACGATAAGAAAATGTTATGTTGCAAATAGTATATTTATGAAAGATTAATTATCGATCATAGTAGTATATTTTCTTTTATAAACGAAGAGATTTAATTTAAAAAAAAATTGATTGAAATTCGACTAAAATTGAGGCTAAAATCAAATTCTGAAACATTGTGCGTCGGGCGGTTCGAGCCGCCTAGGCGCATTGTGATGTCGCGCGCCGCCGCACAGTATTCCAGAATTTGATTTTAGCGTAGAGGCCTCAATTTTAGTCGAATTTCAATTAATTTTTTTTAAATTAAAGGTTTTTTAATTTCCTAACAATCTCTTGTGGTCAATTTCCGCTATAACAATTTTTTTGTGGGCCTGTGTTTTTTTAACAATTTTTTTGTTAGTTTAAAAAACTGGAAGGTGATGGCGCAATTCTGACATCAGATTCGTTTTCAGAGGGCCAAAATACATGGGAATAACCTGGTCTGGTCCAAGACACAGGATACTTTTTTTGTGGGCCTGTGTAATTAATGGCATCATAATTGTGATTGAATGTATGTAAAGTGGGAAGTGTTGCGTATGTCGTATATGAGGGTTGATGCGTATATGTAGGTTGATATGTATACGTGTGTGGTACTGTGCTTGTGGATATTTGTGGATAATCTTATTTTGAATATGCAAACTGTGTATTCGTATTGTATGTATTTGTATTGTGTGTATTCTTATCTGTGGACATTTGTGGAACATCTTGTTTCGAACGCAAACTGAGTATTCGTATTGTGTGTATTCTTATCTGTGGACACTTGTTGAGAATCTTGTTTCTTGAATTTATTTATTCGAATTTATATGCAAACTGTGTATTTGTATTGTGTGTATTCTTATCTGTATTCCGATCTGTAGGTTCATCTAAGGTCCTTCATAGGTCATCAATGTCCTCATCGATCTCTATCCTTGTTGCTAGGTCACAGATTTTTTTCGCTAGATGACTTCGAGATCGTCTTCCGAAGATGTCGTCTGGTAGTGAGATGGTTTGGTAATAAGGTAATAAGGTTTTGGTCGAGACATCTAATTGTAAGCAAAACCGTATCTTTATTAGTATATGTAATATATATTTTTTATATCTATGATATCGATCAATTGAAAGAACCCTATGAAATAAATTCTTATTAACTCAAGTCATAATGATATGATTTTTAATCCATTTTCTTAATTTTAATCTTTTTTAATTATTCAATAACAAAGCAATTAAAGCATTTTGTTTTACCTCTTGATCCTTTTTCCACGAATTAGCTCCAAATTTTTCTAAACTTGTAGTACAATCTCCTTAGTTTTCAGCCTTGACTAAAAAAGTTAAGAAAAGACAAAAATGAAATGTGTTAATTAATGAAGACATTGAAACTGTAATACATGCAATTTGAGCTATGAAGAGTATTGAATACACTTTTCATGGCTTTTCACTATGTATGATAGCAGCGATAACATATTCAGATATTTCTGATTCATGTTCTTCCTCACTATTACTATCTTCCACTGATATGGAGTTCCAAACAGGCATTCTATAACACTTTGCAAGAATTTCATCAAAATGAGCATAAAAAAATCTCGTTGCTTAATTCAGAACATTTATATATTTGGAGAGCTGAAGACAACATACCAATATCATAAAAATCCTCAACCAGTAAAAATCTTTTTTACTGCTAAACGATAAGTGTTATTTTCTTTGACAATGTTGAAAAGGATACAAATGGATCTATCATGCAGAATGCAACATATTATATACGCGTCATTATGCGCGCACGCCGATACCGTGTACGATTGCGAGCGACGTTGTCCGCCAATCGGACGACACTACGCGGCCCGAGCGCAGCCGGAAATTTACGAGCTGCGTACGAGAAAACCGGTAGCTATGGTTACTTGCCTGTGTGCTACCCGAGCAAGCGAACGTGTACGGTTGAAGTCCGAATAAAGTTATATTCAGAATACCATACAGTGATTCCCGATCCTCACCCACGTGTCGCATGGGATATCTCGGTATCTCCTTTCGATACCATACATACACAACACAACAGTTGTCACGTGTCTCTAGACTTAACGATATTCCATTAAATCGAATCTTACGATATTGATGACAATTAATATCATTATTACGCAATGTAATTGCGTGAATAGATGAATCTATATTATCATTACCTGTTTCGTGAATACCTCTTTCTATCATTCTATTGAAAAATTGCTGAAGAAGTAACCTGGCTTTCGACAATATTTTCTGAAAATTGACATGTTTTCATAAAGAAAGGCAGAAAATAAATCTAAATTACCGAAATGTCTCACATCGTCGGTCAGATGAAAAAGTCCATGTACATTATAAGAATTGAATGTTGGACCATATAAATTCGAATTTCGGAGAACAAATTTTTGCAATGCAAGTTCTACAAAACCTAAATGTCGCCTTAACAGAGATTTAGATACCAAAACTCTTATTGCTGCATGCAAAAATAGAAAATGTTTATATAATCGTTCATCTAGTATACCAAACATTACAACTGGTCCTGTATAAAGCAAAAATTGGTGAAATTCTGTTGCTTTAAATTTAGAAAACATATCCATGGATCTAGGATGTCTCGCAAATTCCGATGGACAGTATCTTTTGAGAATATTCAATCTTAAATATAAAACAGAAATGGATCTTCCAGATAATTTTGACAGACGTGAGTATTTTCCATGTACCCACGCAATGGTACATGAAAAGTTTTTTTGTTACTCCCAAGCACACAAGGTGCATGTATTTGAAAGGAACTTGTGAAACCATACCTATTTGTAACATTGATAATGGACTATTACCTTTATGATGATTCTCATCTAAGCATCTACTATATTTATCGTCGTTTCTAAGGGAATGATTAATATCGTTGAAGACATATCGACCTTCGTGACGTATACCCGAAACTTTACATTTGGAACAAGGATTAGAAGATGTATGGACCACGATGATTTAAAATAAAAGCTCAAGCTGGAGCATCAGCTATGAAATATTTCAATCGTATTGGCACTTTATTGCCATGAAAATTAATATCTTTACTAGACATAATTCTTTTGATATCTGTAAATTTTTGGAGAAAAATATTGGGGTCAAATGGTTTATGTGCATCTTTTAAATTCCTACTATTATTGGCCTTATATGTTGCACATTAACAATTTTATATTGAATAGGCCAGAGCTGAATACTACCTGACTTATCTAAACTGCACCCATCTATGTTGAAATCTAATTCCAATTCTTTAACGCTAATAGAAACATTAGACAGATTTTGAATTATTCTTCAAGATCAAAATGAACATGTTCTTCTGGTTCTACATCAAATGTAATAACACGTGCACGTGGCGTATCTAGAAGCGTTCTAACATTCTTCGGTAATTCATTAAAACAAGAATGTGTACGAAGAAGAGACAAAATACTATTGCCTTGCACGTGCGTTAAATTATTATCTATAAAACAAGTTATCAAACATTGGCGGAAAGATGATTCAATTTGATCTATTTCACAAAATGAAACGACAGATGAAGAAAGAAATGAAGAACCTGAGGAAGAAGGCGAATCATCATATCTGTAATTGTTATTACATTTACATCGTTAATTACGCTAACATCGTTTATATTATCTGTAAAGGAGGCAACTGACGGAGAAGGCATATTTTGAGTATCACAGTTATTGATTGACTCTCTAGTAACAGTGCTACATTTTCTACGATATTGCAAACATTCTTTCTAATTTTCTTCATAATTTCACCTCGTTCTCTCCTACATAAACCAGATACTGACTTTCGCGAAATAGATAGCTTTAAATTATGTAATTTCATGCTATACTCCCTTTAACAATATGCTGTTAGAAATGATAAAACACGTATGTCTTCTTCGTTTTAGAATTCTTCTTTTAACCACTATTCGTTATTTATTTCTTAAGACGGCCAAATTCAGATAAATGGTGCGTTCCATTTAACGCCCGCAACACCCACGAACTAGTTCCACATAACGACTGTAACGTCGAAGATCGAGGTCGTGCACGACTCCAGCGATAAATAACCCGAAATATGTCAAATAACCATGTCCGAATCCGTACACATACAGTCTGTATACAAGCCCGTCGTAATTACTGCCAGATGTCGAATCGGATATTACAAAAAAGGGAGGCTTCGCCTAAAGAATTCTCGATATGACGTTTTCTAAATTGCAACGCAGCTCTATTGTATTCATTTGGACTTAGTCATCGGTCGTGTAGACGACAACCCGCATCTTGTAAAAAACGACGCGCATTTCTTTTGAAAGGGTTTGGGGCTATCCGTTGTGGAAACTTCGGGCCTTTGCGTTGGGGTTAACAGTATATAAAGCGTTGTGATTCTGACTCGTGTTCACTTTCGTTCTGTAAGCTAGCCAGCAGGGTTCGCATCATTCGGCAAGTGATTTTACGTACGTGGCGATCGACCCGGAGAATAACACTCCGAGACGTGTCGATATTCGAAACGTCGGACTACGAGTCCCAGACGATATATCGAGCATAGCTCGTAGGCATACGTTGCCGAGACTATAGTCTCCCAAACGGTCTTCTCGGACGGCGATTTAACGAGACGACATCAGGACGATTGTATCCAGAACGAGATCTAATAAAGACATTTATACGAAACCACAGTGTAGAGTTCAAGTACCCTCACTGACGACATAACAACAACCGCGATCATCGTGGTCGCGTTCAAAACGCGATGACATCATTAATCGCGACCGCATCGAGCTCACAACGCTCATGGTTAGTACGTGGGTCGGCACGATCATTGATTCATTTTGCGCGTATTTACGAAACAGGGTACGTATTATGAAAGTTTTTGAAATAATTCCGATCGGAATCTATTCTAAAAAGTTCCATAATACAGGCTCTAGATTGTGTTTCAATATTCACTGCCGGTACTGAAAATTTATTTAATGTCACGTAGATTATAAATTTTCTATGTTTGCAGTGAATATCGAAACGCAACCACAGTTTTCGGACGTTTGAAGTGACAAGTACAAAAAATGCCGAATAAAAAACTTTCGTTTTATAATAGTAATACTGACACTATAATAGAAGTAATATTATTCGAAGCAGATGCTATTCGTGCTGTAACGAATTACATAAAGCATTAATCTCGATTGTATTACTCAGTTCATCGCGAGGAAATTCCATTTCGCCGATTCTCGGTATTTCGGGCATTCCAGGAAAGTTCTCGAAACGAAACGTTTTTTTCGAGCATTTCTGAAAAGTTCTAGAAACGAGACGAGTCTCTTCACGTTTTTTCACATGTTCGGCAGACTGCGGCACGTGGTTTTTCTGCCCAAAAGTCAGTAGGCTTATTGTTAACGCCTGGGAATACACGCGCTTTCCACCTGTTTTCAAGGCTGCCGATACCTGGAACAAAGGCCCTCGAAATTATAAAAAGCCGCGATCATATCCCGCGCATTCTCACTCGCTAATAGCCGCTTTCGACGCTAGTTGCTTGTTTCTTGCTTAGCCTATTTCGATTTCGAGTTGCTTGCTCGCGCTTTTCGATTTCCTGCTTCGCGCTATTTTTCGCGGATTGCTTGTCCGCATTGCATATGGTTTCACCTTTGCGAATTCTTGTACATAACTTGTATATAATTGTTAAATATATTGTGCATTCAGTGTGACGTGCTCTTTGCTTTATTCGTGCTTGCTCTCCTTGACTTTTCCACGCGCTCTTCCGAACACATGCAAAAAACGGTAAGTAATATTTATACATTATAAAATTTTAGTCAAATATTTATTTGAGCAACATATAACTTTCAAAAGTATTTCTTATGCTAACATTAAGTTACCTGTAACGTCATTATTTGTTTTTAGATATAATATTCGCGAAGTATAATGGAGGCTGCCTTAAAAGATAGGGCAACGACATCAGTCGCAGACCTTCCAGTTGTAGACCTACCATCTATTAACCCTATAGAAATTCTTGAAGAAGAAACAACAACCGAAGCAGAAGATACAGGTACATTGAAGTTTTTATGAACAATTACAAATCATGTTTTAGAGAATGAAACTTAGTGACATGAATGTTATATATTTCAGGGTCTTTGTATAGATGGAGTGAAACTTGTGTCTTATTTATGTTAGAAAATTATAAAGCGTCAGAAAATAAATTCACTGATGGAAAACAGTCGCATAAAAAAATTTGGTATGAAATTGATCAAACTATGCAGAAAAAAGGCTATTCTATAACAAGACAACAATGTACTGCAAAGTTGCGCAGCTTAAAAAAACTTATAAAGCCATAAAAGACCACAAAAATAAATCCGGTAATAATAGAAGAACGTGGCAATTTTTTTCGATATGGAAAAAATAGAATAATTGAGTGTGCTTTCTCAACAATTGTTGAATCTTAATAATAGAAATTAAATTTATCATTATATAGATTATGGATGATATATTTTAATGCTTTATCAGTTTATAGTTATTATTATAATTATTCTGTAAACATAATAATAAAACAAGAAATAAAAATACACAAAAAATAAAAATTAAATTGGTTCATTTCCTTATACTCTTTTTTATAATGTACAGATAGAATAAAAGCGGTTGCAGCGCATAACAAAACATATACACATAAAGAACTATACTGATATTTATTGTATACCAAAATTTTAAGAGCATT
Source organism: Tetramorium alpestre (assembly GCA_021460005.1). Classification (NCBI taxonomy): domain Eukaryota; kingdom Metazoa; phylum Arthropoda; class Insecta; order Hymenoptera; family Formicidae; genus Tetramorium; species Tetramorium alpestre. Next base: position 68,802 of record JAJVSH010000250.1, on the reverse strand, counting down.
TTACAAATGTATATATATGTTGGTAGGAAATGTAAGTTCTTAATATATTTATAATTTCATTAGTATTATATTAATTTACGCGTCGTAAAGAATTCATAATTTCGTTTCATTTCTCGTTACCTAAATTTTGTCTTCCTCCAGGAATAGTATTGTTTATGAAGTTTTCACTATTAGAAGCTGGAGGAATCGTGATAATTAATAAATCATCTTTTCGTAACGTACAAATGTTGTGTATCAACGCAACAAGCAATAATATATTCTGCCATCAAGTCAACTCTTTGCATTGGTAAGCGATCTAGTAAACTTCTCATTCGTCCTTTCAGCAATCCAATACATCTTTCTACTGCTACTCTGGTTACTGAGTGGCAATAGTTGTAATTCTTTTGTCTCTCCGTTATGACGGAACGCCTTTCGTACACGTATTAGAATAGCTCGTCGGGGTCGAGGATGAGAAAGAGTGAAGACACTACTCAATGTTTGATTAACAATTAATAACAGATGATATTGAAGGATATACATGGAAGGATTGGATATTGAATACAATCGATCTTTCGGTATACGGTCGTAACAAATAACAGGTGCGGCTTGTAACAGGAGCGCGGTATTAGAAATAATAATTAATACGGAGCGCGTCTTATAACAGAATATATATACGGAGCGCGACTCTTAACAAAATATAACAGGTCGATGGGCGGTAGTGCCTCGGCGGCACTCGGCAGGACAGAACTAGTGCTACTCGGGGGCTCCCGAGGAAGAGGCTAGCGGTACTCCGGTGACATCCGGATACGCACGGTAATTCCCGTGCACGGTACGGACGGGCCGGCAACACCCGGTTCAGGACGGCCTCTGGTGACACCCGGAGGAGGAAAGCCTACGCACCGGTCGTACCCGGCTGCAAACGGTCGAGCCCGTACGCTGCGTAGCGATGCGGTCAGGAACGCCTGATCGCACGGAATGATCGTGAGTCCAGTGTTGTCACGCCGTGGGTTTTTCGGCCCGCGCGGGAGCGTCGTGCGCTTGCGTCAACTGACGTCACAGCAAGTAACGTATATACTTCTGCCAAATATGAGGTATCGTCAGGGCCCAGCAAAAAAGGAAATGTGAAGGAAGTTGCAGGGGGAGAAGAAAGAGTTTATATTAAAAAAAATAGAATGTAAATGGTAATAACGAAATTAATTNATTTATTATTTTGTACGTCTGCAGCCGATTTATTATATGAATACCAACATTTGTTGCGTAGAGTAAGGGAAACTGCAGAAAACCTTACCAGTATTAAAAAATGAAACATTGTAACATTATACATAAGAAATATACATGTGAATAAATACATATGATAAATATATGTGATAAATATTTAATATTGCCGCAGTCTGACGAAATGGAGACATCTCAAGAAGGTTGCTAAAACAAAGTAAATTACTGATTAATAACAGATACATATAAGACAAGTTTCTACAAATAAAATACAAAGAAAATAACAGTGCAATTGACAATAAATAATTAAATATCTAAAAAAATATTAAAATAAATATTCAACAAATACTTAAAACTCAGATGCATGCACCTGTACATGCTGGATCATAGAAAGAAAAAATTAAAAAAGAAAGAAATATGAAAGAAAGAAAAAAGTATTGCATTGCTTTGATATGTTGATGTTGTCACACAAAGTAAAATAAAAAAAATTACAATAAACAATATGCAAAAAATGAACACGAGTTGTGTGACAACAAAGTAGTATAGAATATCATTAGTTACCACTGGAATAAAAAGAGGAAAGTGCCCATGCTCAAAAATATTAAAAGCAATGGCAAAACACATGGGTCGCGAGAGCAAAAGAAAGATTTTCAAAGAAGTTGTTACATTTGTACTTATTGAAATGTTACTGAAATATTTAAAAAATGAGGTTAAATTGTATCAACACTAGAAGGAAAAGTTATAATAAAAAGCATGCGTAAAAGTCAACAAACTTTCTATTTATCTTTAGCTTGACTATTAAGAGAATATACATTCTTATAATTGTGCAGTTCTAAATGTGTTGAATCTACTTTGAAAGTGCGACAATCAATGTTATTAGCTTGGAAACTAGAACGTACTTTACAAACTGCGTCCAAAGTGGCGACATCAAGNCGATTCCTCTTTTTATTTTTNACATCTGTAACAATTGAAAAAATTCTCTCTGCTTCGGCATTGGAATGTGGAANTGACATAACTGCATATACTAAATTTTCTAAATTTGGAAAAGCCGGTTCATTATTCAAATTCNTTTTTTGAAAAATATTATTCCACATGTCATCAAGTTCTAAATTAGATAAAAAAATTTTATCCGCGTCATTAAATACAATAGGCAATGTTCTCCATTCACAGGCTAAAGCCGTAATATCGGAAATTTGAAAATGTCTTGCTATATTTCTCAAGTCTGGAAAAGTAAGTCTACTTTCGTCGCTCAACGCTATACTTGGATCTAAAAATTTCAGTTCTCGAAACATTTCATTATTGTAAGGCAATCGTTTTATCATTTCTTCTAACGCGGTTATATAAAAAGATAAACATCTGGATTTTATTTCTGTTACAAATTCCAAAGACTCTAATTTTAACAAAGATTCGCATTCGGGACCAACATATATTGAAT
>JAJVSH010000249.1:202125-214351 GCA_021460005.1 Tetramorium alpestre | reverse complement strand
TTTTTTTTTCATTTGTTTCTTACAATTTCAATAAAGTTTTGTGTAAACTATTTTTTGGAATAAATTGTAATAATGAAACAACCTTTTATGTATAAAAAATATGGAATATATTGGAATATGAAATATGGAATATATGGATATGGGATAATAAACAAAAAATATTATGTAGTACTTCATATAATTATAAAATAAAATAGTTAATACATCGTCAATATAATAAACACAGTACGTAGTTAATACATTGTCAATAAATAATCAGTTATGTAAAATGAAAAAATAATCAAAGTAATAAAAATATAAATAGTTATTAAAAATACATAGAGTAACTCGTATTCAGGTCTTGTCAGTTATTTGTTATAAAAATCGGACATTGCTGTACAATGTTGTGGATGAAAATTATTATAAAAGCATTGAAAACATAAATAGGACGTACACCATGAACATTTAATAAAAGAATAATTAGATTTACAAGAACATTTCATATTATGAATATTAGAAGGAAAACATAACTGATTTACATTATAAAATCTTTCCCGTTCATTTGCCAACTTTGACGCATACCATGCAAATTGTATCATATTTTTAAATAGTGGAGCAGATAATAAATAATGAGTTAAAGATTGTATTTTATAACATCATAACGCGAATTCAATTCTATCTTTTCTCCGTCAACAAAAGTATCTGGACAGTTTTGAATTCGCTTTATGATAATTTTTACTTGTCTATAAAAATAAACGTCACAAGGTTGGAGTGCATTTTGGAGGTATAATTTGCAAGTTAAAAGTTGGCTTATTTTCATTATTTTAAAAATTTTCGTTATACATATGAATATTTTTTTGATCTCCCCAAGAATCGACAATTATTAAAAACTGATTGTTGCCTACGTAAGGTTTCAAAACTGTTTTCAGATACTGTTCATATAAAGATGAAGTTAGTTTTCCTGATTTCGAACAGACAACGATTACATTTTTACACATATTTAATAATTCGTCAACTTCCTGCTTGACACGCACTCCAAATGTTTCATCCGGTTCTTAAACATATAAATACCTTATCTAATAATTTTCCAGACTTTGTTAAAGTATATTGAGCTGTGTAGGAATGTGTAACTTTATTTATATCACCTATATAAAGTTCTACTTTCTTTTCTCCTGTGTGTGTACGTCCTTGAAACATTTGTCCGATATTCGCTGTCTGATCTGTGTTAATAATAAAATCAGAATTGTAGTCGGTTGAAATAGATTGAATTAAATTTTGAAATAATATTGCAGATTCTATCACTTGTTTGGGCGACTTTATTTCTTTTTTGGATAAATATCGTATAACTCGACGATTCGATATTCTATGAGTGTTCATAAAATTTGTCATCCACCTTGGAGATGCTACAAAACGAAAAGCGCATTCCTCTTCACTTTTTGAGTTGTCTTCCTTTCGAAATTGGACTGCAGCAGCCATAGCCCACTGTTGTAATTGTTGTCTTGTAACTAGCTGCTTACATGCACGTGCTTCGGTAAAGCGATCATAAACATTTCTTTTTATTGCATCCATTTTATCTTGAAATGTTCCACCTGATAAAATCTCATTCTTAAAACGTGCAACTTCGCTATTGTGTCATAAATGAGTTTTAAAATGCTGTTGTAAAGTTTTAAAACTCCAGTGTGGGTGTTCATTGGCAGTCATTACAATTTTTAATTTGATATCGAATGGCACTCTGCACAAATTTTTTATTTTTGCTGGTGGCTCATATTCTTCGTCACATGTTGATGTTGTTGCTTCTTCTACATTTTTAGGTGTTTTATTCAGAAAGAAATATTCCGTTTCTTCAACAAGTGTACACTTGCCTAACATTTTTACAAAATTTTCAAACAATTTTTCAGCAACTTCTTTTGCACATATATTAAAATTTTTTTGGTGGATCAGCGTAAATCAAATTAAATTGCAACAATTTAATTGTTGCATGTCTGCAAAAAATGCAATATTACATCTCTAATAATACTGTCATTTACACAAATACTGACACAAAGAAATAAAGAAATATTTACCTTGAAAATATGCGATGCTATCAGTTAAATCTTCTTTTGATATAACACATTGGGCTAATAGCTGTATATGTTCTATTAATGTTGGATCCACAGATGTTTCCATTTTTATAGATATTTTTCAAATTTTGTGAGAATGCACTAACGTAGACTTCTTCACTGTTAGAAATTCGTAAGAATTCTAACCATGAAAAGAAACGAAGGGGTCCTCAGAGTCCTACGAGTCTTTTGTTAGAGTTTATCTGCGCATGTACAAATAGAAAAATATACCTGTTCTAGAACTCGAACAAAGGCACAACAGATTCGTGCCGTTATATTATTACATTCCTTTTATCAGTGTCTATCTTCTTGAATATTCGAAATAATATATGAATAAATACTTCCACTTTTTTTGCTATTTATTTCCGAGATTTTAGAATAAATAATTAATACATAAATTCGTATTCTCTTTTATTATGTACATATAAAATTATATTTTTTATATATAAAAGGTTGCTTCATTACTACAATTTATTCCAAAAAATAGTTTACACCAAACTTTATTGAAATTGTAAGAAACAAATGAAAAAAAAATTAGATTGCGAGTTGACTCGAACTTGAGCCAGCCGCGGACAAAAAGCATACGCGAGCGCCTTAGTCCGCTCAGCCACTGCGCTTCGTGCTATTAGAGGTTATGTTTCTGAACTTACTTTATAGTCAGCCGCATGCCCAACTTTGGATGCAAATTTCTCAACATCCAGGGCCCATTCACTCTAATCCCTTTACCGGGTTTATGTACTCGACATCCTCTTTAAAATGAGCTATGTCTCAATTCATAACTCATTTTACATTTCGTGCCATCTTCTTGTGAGAGCGGACATGTTTTTCCACATAGACAAATTTTGAATTTACATACGTAAAAAGATCAAGAGTAGAGTGCGTCCGTGATTTTGGAAAACTTGCACTTCAGGTTGATCTTCGAATATTACCAATCTAGGATGTTCGGTTCGAATGAGTTTGTAGCCGCACGTTTGGTATTCGCCTGTTTTGGTTAGAGCGAAAACTATGTCTGCAGCAGTTACAGAGTAAGTGATTTGTAGTGGGTCTCGCGTATAGTCGACTATCTTATCTGCTTGTCCGCGAAACAAAAAGCTGTACCCGGAAAGATTACATGTATCTCCCGGTACGGGGTCCCAGAAGGTGTTTCCGCCTTCTATATCGGTGCAGTATCCGGCCTTTAGTTCGCATGTCACTCCGGATCGGAGTTGTCCGAATCGGTTTCTATTCAATCGTACGGTAGCGGGGTAATCTTGTAAGGTGATTTTTACAGTGCTTAACACGACATCTCCCCAGGTTCCATACGGATCTGAGTACGCTCCTCCGGAGCAGGTGCCATCGCTGCCGACATGGCCGGCTAGAACGATCGGGCGTGTTGTAGTTTGGTTAGGTTGCACACCGGCTATAAGAGTGCCGGATATTTCGAAACTTCCGTAGGTATGCAAGCGAAAGCATGCTGCATGAGACACTTCGTGTATATACGAATATTTGCCGTTATGTACGTCCATGGTGTGAAAAAACATTCCGCATTTCTTTATTGTGCGATCGATCTCGATTTTGCACTGTATTACATGTGCAGACTTAAATTCGTCGATTTGTATCAACTGTAAAAAGGCTGCTGTTTACTTGGGGCAGAGGAATATCACACTCCTCGATGTCAATCAGTGATAAAGCGGTAAGATTTGCGGACGGGGTTCCGCAATCATATCCTATTATCTCTCCTCGTTCCCATAATATGTTCCTCGTGCCCATACTATTAATATCAGTATGGCAATGTCTTGTCCTTCCTTAATCCTTAATCCGGAAATTCATCTGAAAATTGCACAGTCTATTTTTATTGATTATTAGTTTAGTTTTTAATGTATGAAATTCGTAATCGATTGGGATGTACTATTTTTCTTGATTCGAATTTTTACATTATTTTTATTTAGAATTTCCAAGATCTCATGTGGTCCGGTGTATTGATCCCCGAATTTGCCGGGTTTCGGCCATTTCAGCAAAAACACGTGACCTCCAGGTTTAAAGGTGTGAGGATGGGTTCTTTTGTCATAATGTTTTTTAGATTTATACTTGGCTTCGATGACGTTTTTACGAGCGTTTCCTTGTATAGTGTGGAGTTGGGTGACAAGATTTATTAGATAGTCACTGTAATTTGCTAATTTATCTTCTGGGGTCAGAGGATCACTTGACAGAATTCTCGCTATTTTGCCGAAGACTAGTTCGTATGGCGTATGTTTAGTTGCTTCATGCACACTTGTGTTATAATTGAAATTTGCGAGATTGATCCAACAATCCCATTGCTTTTGCTCGTTTGCATATTGTTTTAAATATTCCTCCAAGGCATGATGTGATCATTCTAACGATCCATTGGATTGAGGATGGAAGACAGTCATACGGAATTTGCGAATTTTTAATATTTTGGCGATTTTCCTCATTAAATCGCTTATGAAATTTCTGCCTGGGTCGGTTAATATTGTTTTAGGCGCTCCCAATATGTAGATAAATCTGTCTATAAAGGCTTCTGTTATCGTTTCGCAAGTTTGGTCAGGCAATGGTATTCCCATGCAAAATTTTGTTAATTGATCTTGCAAGGTCAGGATGTATTCGTTGCCTCTTTCAGTTTTTGGCAGAGGTCCCACGATATCCATGGCAACCTTATCGAAAGCGGATCCTGGTGTATCTGTGATAATCATAGGCTGTTTTGTTTTTACTCGCACTAATTTCTTTAATTGGCATTGCAAGCATTGCTGAATATATCGTTGGACTTCGGATTTCAAGTTTTCCCAATGGTATTTATGCTTAATTCTATTGTAAGTTTTTGTAACACCTCGGTGTCCTCCGGTAGGCGAACAATGCATCTCGCCGATTATGATAGGGCGAAGATCTTTGGGAGGATATTTGATTGATTTTAACCGTTGCATATAATTAGTTTGGTAGTTGAATTCGCGAAGTTTAATTGTAAAAGGGGTTTGACATTGCTACATGGTACATTATAAATAAATTCTGTTTTCGCAATGCTGAGTGTTTCGAGTTTTAATTTTTTGACAGTATCTCGTAGAATTTTTATTATTGCTGAGATCTGTGTCAGAGTCATGGTTGGTCCTTCTCGTTCTCCTTTGCTTATGGGTAAGGCTATGTGATATTTTTTATATTTTATGGCCTTTACCTCACCTAGCGAGAGAGAATCTAACCGTATTTCATTTCGCTCGAATAGTTTCTGCGATCCTGAATCTAGCGGTTTTCCATTAGTGTGGACAAAATATGCGAAATTATCTTTACGCAAGAATAATAAATCGCGGGTTTCACGTTGCCTTTTAATGATTGTATATCGGTTATAGTAGGTAGATTTTGTTTTCGCTATCTTCGTTGTCTGTTTCATTTTCTCTGTCGTCCCTTTCGGTATCGCTGTCTTTGTCCGGCGGGTCGTTTTTATTTTCCGCCTCTTCAATTATGTCCATAATATCCTGTGGATTTTCTGTTACCACTCTCTGTGGGATATCGGATTTCTTTGCCGTTTGATTACGAGTCTGAATTCTGTCGGTTTTTGGCGGGTCATGTATTAATGCTCTTTCCTCGTCTTGTAATTCTAGTGGTTCACATAATTCTGGTGTGAACGGCATTGAATCTGTATTGTCAGGCATATCGTTATCAGGGAATGAATCCTCCAATTCCGCGTTATCTGAGAGATATAGGTTAAAATTTTCGTCTTCATCTTCGTCGGATTCCTCCAGCATGAAAAATTTTATCTGCGTCCTTTGGATCATTGAGATTCAATAAAGTTTTATGGTCGATCACATTACAGTTTGCTTCCTCGAGATTCACTGGATTTCTAGACAAGGCATCGGCGTTTACGTTAGTTTTGCTTGCTTTATATACAACGTCGTATTCGTATTCTGCTAATTTTAACCTCCAGCGTAATATTCTCATGTTTGCATCTTGCGCATATTTAAACCAAAGTAAAGTTTTATGGTTTGTTACTAAGGTGAATTTGCGCCCGTATAGATACGGTCGGAAATGTTTGACGCAGTATATACTATTGCTAAAACTTCCTTTTCGTAAGTGTCGTATTTTATTTCGTTGTCGGTTAAGGTTCGTGAAACGTATGCTATCGATCGGTCTTTGTTTATCTCTCCTTGGGACAGAATTCCTCCTATAGCAATTCCGGAGGCGTCAATCGTTAAAATAAAAGGCTTTGAAAAGTCGGGATACTGCAGGACAGGCTCTTCACACAATTTTTGTTTTAGTGTTTCAAATGCGTCTTCCTGTATCGATGTCCACTCAAAGCGAGTGTCGTTTTTCAATAAGTTAGAGGTTTTGCTAATTTGGAAAAATTGGGTATAAATCGCCCGAAAGGGACGACAGAGAAAATGAAACAGACAATGAAGATAGCGAAAACAAAGACCTACCTACCTAACCGATATACAACCATTAAAAGGCAACGTGATTGAAACCCGCGATTTATTATTCTTGCGTAAAGATAATTTCGCATATTTTGTCGACACTAATGGAAAACCGCTAGATTCAGGATCGCAGAAACTATTCGAGTGAAATGAAATGCCACAGTTAGATCCTCTCCAGCTGGGTGAGGTAAAGGCCATAAAATATAAAAAATATTATCACATAGCCTTACCCATAAACAAAGGAGAACGAGAAAGATCGACTCTGACACAGATCTCAGCAATAATAAAAATTCTACGAGTCGAATACTGTCGAAAAATTAAAACTTGAAACACTCAGCATATAATATCCCATTAGTCCAAGAAATTGTTTTATATTTTTGGGAGTTTTCGGTCTCGGAAACTCTCTGACAGCTTCCAGCTCTTTTGGATCGGGTTTGACTCCATGTCGGCTAATTATGTGTCCCAACTAAGTCACTTCAGTTTTTAAAAATTCGCATTTGTCGGGTTGTAATTTTAGATTAGCTTCTCGTAATCGTTCTGTCAATAAATTATATTTCTTTTCATGCTCTTCCAATGAGGAGGCGTAGATGACAATGTCATCCATGTAAACAAATAATTCTTTGCCCTGTAATCCCGTTAGGACAAGGTCCATTAACCTTTGAAAGGTAGCTGGGGCATTTTTCAGGCCAAAAGGCATTCTATCGAATTCATAGTGACCAAAAGATGTAGTGCCGTTTTGTGAGCATCGCCAGGATCCATTTCTATCTGATGGAATCCGGAAGCCAGGTTACACACAGAAAAATACTGTGCTCCGCCTAATTAGTCTAAGATGTCAACGATATTCGGCAATAGGTAGGCATCGCCGACTGTTTTATCGTTTAAGTCGCTCAGAAGTCCAAAACCATCCTCCAGCGTTTATTTCCCTTTGAATCTTCCGTTTTGAGTATTATCCAAATAGGCGTGTTATAAAGTGATTGAGAAGGTTTTACTATCCCTCCTTCTAACAATTCATTGATTTGTTTGTTTATTTCTTCTTTATGAATCTACGGAAATCTATATTGTCTGGTATTAATAGGCCGATCATTTGTTGTATTTGGCGTTTCAAAACCTGTGTTGCCGTTAGCTTTTCTCTCGGTATATGGAATCTGTTCAATAACTCGCGTAATGGATCACGTGGTCGCACATGCACGCATAAGATAACGGAGACCGTCGGGAAGGTAAAGTTCAGCGGTACGCTAGATGATGGGAAAAAGGAGGCCAAATGCAATGAAATACACTGCAGTCTTAATTGTCAATGATTATATTCTCACAATGTCCGCGAGTAAATATGTCGAATCGGAATACGAGCACAATCGCCCATTAGAACGATCATGACGGGAGCACGTGTCGCGCAAGTCGCGGCCGTGTCGTTGTCGAACTCCGCTCGATTCTCTCAATTCACAACCGAAAAATACCGCCAAGTAGCGTGCTGATATTCACTGGAATATAACGAGAGTCCCCGATCACGTCACAATTGATCTCCCTAATCAATACAAAGAATCCGCAGATTAATTCCTGCTTACTTGAACGCACCATCCACCGGCCCGCCATCGATCGCAATGATCGGCTTATCCTCTCACGCGTACGCCCAACGAGCACGAAGCGCACGGCGCATGCCTCTCGTCTCATTGGAGCTGGCGCCGTCGCCGCGACTTCGCCTAATCCGAGAGTGAACGTTCTCGCACACCCCCCCAAACCTTCTCGAACGTAATCGCGGCTGCTTCCTTCACGCGTTACTGACACTTAGTCTACGCCGAGAGTGTGCACTCTCGTGCACTTTCGAACATACCGCCCGCATTGAATCGACTGGCGATTCAAGGAAAACACAAAAGAAAAAGAAACGGAATTGCTAACGGAGAACCCGATTGTGCGAGACACGCGGGAGTACATCCGTTATGCGCCCCTATAGACTTAGCATATCGACGCGATACCCCTGAATCGCTGCGTTGGCGGCAGTTAGTATCACATGACAGTGAAACTAGAACTATTAATAAACCAGGAAATTAAGAACTAGAGTTAAACTAGAACGTGGCTTGCTTCACAGAGCAATAAATTTCAAAGAAACATAATACTTATACTCTAAGTAGCCTAACGCTAAATTAGCTCTTTGGTACAAAATACTGACTTTTTCATCACAATCATATCTCAGGCTCTCCTTTAGAGACCGGTAGACGGCAAAGTTTCGTAATAGGGCGCGTATAAATCGATTTGGCAGTTCTAACTTTTACAACTCTCACTAGTCCGTCGCGACCACTCATGCATTTTATCACTCGGCCTAGCTCCCACCGCGAGGGAGGTAAATTCGGATGCGCCACTAAAACTATATCACCGTTGACGAGATTACATTTACGCTCTCGCCATTTATATTTACGCTGCAAAGCCTCCAAATACTCTGCCGCCCACGCCAGAATCGTTCGTAGATCCGACGCATGACCTGCCAGCAGTCCAACCGATTCTCGTTCAAATCAAGCACCGATGCACGCGGTACATTCTTTAACGCGGTCCCGACCAAGAAGTATCCGGGAGTCAGAACTTCAAGCGACTCTGGACAGTCGTTCAATGGAGCAATCGGTCGCGAGTTTAGGCACGATTCAATATTACATAAGAGGGCACATAGCTCTTCGCCGGTAGGTGTGCGAGCCCAACATTCGTCATAGGTGGTGTTTTACACTCTTTACACTTGTTTCCCATATCCTCCCAAAATGAGGAGCTGAGGGCGGAATGAAGCGCCATTGGACTCGATCTCTACACAGCTTTTCATTAGCTACCGGATCTTGCATCAACCGCGCAAACTTCTTCCTCAACTCAGCGTCCGCACCTTGAAAATTCGTACCATTGTCGCTGTACATGATACTGGGCAAACCGCGTCGTGCAATAAAGGCGTTCGAAGGCGGCGAGAAACGCATTAGTAGAATATTCGTGGACTAACTCTACATGGATAGCCCGAGTAACTAGACAAATAAACAATGCGATATACGCCTTGTGACTTTTCCGTCCCCTCCCCGCTGTATTACGGACGAGCATCGGACCGGCATAATCTAACCCCGTGTGAGCAAACGGTCTGGCCGGTTGCACCCGAACAGCCGGTAATTGCACCATTTGCTGCGTCCCCAGGCTAGCTCTCTCACGAGCACAGCGCACACACGCATGAATGCGCGCCTGAACCAAATTTCGCGCCCCAAAATTGTTCCCGGAGCGTGCGCAGCACCAGTTGCACTCCGCCGTGCAATGTCCTGAGATGCAAATCATCAATGTCGTGGCAGAATAATAGGACATTTTTGATCAAAAGCTAAGTCGGATTCCTGAAGCCGATCACCTACTCTCAAAATTCTATTCAAGTCTAGTACACAGGACACAGCTCGCAGGCGGCTCCTTTTCGGCAATCTAAGCGTAGACTGATCTTTCAACACAGCGAGTTCTTCTGGGAAACTCTCCGTTTGAGTTCTCTTGACCCAATGGCGTTCAGCCCATTGAATCTCTCCCACCGAAAGGTTCCGATCCCGGTTAGCAACATCGGAGTATCGAGTACGCGTAACAAAGCGTTTCCAATACGTGGTAAATCGCAACAAACGCGACCACGAAGAACAGTAGGAGAGGAGCTCTTCCCCCCCCCCCCGACCGTGTGAGGGTGGACTCACTCACGCCCAATGTAGTAATCTGATGCTCTTCAGTTCCAAATTCGTATCTAACTGAACCAACTCTTCTTGTCCTGGCCGGAATTGACTATCCTCTTTGAGCCAACTCGGCCCCACCACATTTCATGAGTCAGCAAATCATGGGGGCTCATCCCCCTGATAGCACAATCTGCCGGGTTTTGTGCCGTAGGCACATGTTGCCATACCGCCCGCGGTAGCGCGGTCTGTATTTCCGAAATCCTGTTCGCAACAAACACCTTCAACTCGGTGAGTGATTTTGATATCCACGCCAGCGTGGAGTCGGACCAACAATATATAGAGGCGGCGTTCCATCCGAGAGTGTCACGCGCCCAAACCAAACACCGTACCAACAGTAGTGCCGCACAAAGTTCCAAACGAGGAACTGACAGCGTTTGCATGGGGCCACTTTGGATTTGGCTATCAACAAATTCACGTCTCTCCCGACGCCGTTCGAACAACTGCGTACACACAAGCCGCATACGCCATAGATGAGGCGTCAGCAAACCCATACAACTCTACGGAAACTGAGTCCTCTACGGAAAATAGCAGAATTGTATCCAACGAGGCAAGCGTTTCTGCTGAATCTCAGGCAAATTGTCTACGAAGGTCCGCCACTGGATCGCAAGCTCCTGGGGCAAGTCCTCGTCCCAATCTATTCTGAGCAACCACAGGCGCTGCAATAAGATTTTAGATATGATTGGAGCTACCCAACCTAAGGGATCGAGAAGTCGCGCGATAAGTGAGAGAACCGATCGTTTTGTTGTCCGGCGTTTCGTGGGCAGATCCACGCGAATCTGAAACGCGTCATCCGCCGGGAGCCATTTAATACCGAGCACTTTAATCATTTCACCCTCCTCAAAAGACCTCTCACTGGCCCAACCATGATCCGCCGGATCAATGTCCGCTAACAGCAGTGGATCATTGCTGGGTCTTTTGCGTAACTGAAACCCCCGCTCTTAAGCAATCGGCCGTTTGCTGCATAATGGTCTTCGTTCCGACCCGATCATCCCCACCGGACATAACGTCATCCACGTATATATCTCGCATTACACCTCTCGAGCTAACGGAAACCTTTCTCCTTCGTCACAAGCCATTTGTTTAACTACACGTTGTGCTACAAAAGGAGCAAAATTCATCCCGAAAATCATGGTCTTCAATTGATATGAAATGGCCTCATCAGTTCCAGGGGGGGCGCCACAGAATCATCTGATAACGCCTATCTTGTGGTTCGATCAAGATCTGACGGAACATCTGAGCAATGTCCGCGCAAAAAACATAGCGATGTGTTCTCCACCGCAAAACGATACCTAATATATCTGACTGTAATTTGGGACCTGGCAACAAGTGGTCATTCAGGGAAGTTCCATTAGAGGACCGAGCAGACGCGTTGAACACAACACGCAATTTAGTAGTGGTACTATCGACTTTCCAAACATCGTGGTGGGGCAGAAAGACTCTTTGAAGAGAAGAATCCGACTCAACTTCGGCTTCCATATACCCTAAGTTCTCGTATTCGGCAAGGAATTCGGAATACTTTGTTGCGCGTGCAACATCTTTTGATAAGTGGCCTTCAAGTCCCCTCCAACAAGCGCGAGCCAAAGCCCGAGTGTCTCCAATGGGTATTGGAGGGTCATTAACGAACGGGAAACGCATAATATAACGACTCGTCTCGTCTCGAGAGTGAGTACTTCGCTCACATTTGTCCTCAGCAGGAGTGAGGCGCACTGGTTGTGGAACTTCTTCCAGTTCCCAAAATTGTCTCAATGTCTCGTTCAGCTCAGTCATCTCAACATGATGAACCTGAATCACGCTATGAGAGTGCAGCGTCTGCTGCGGCAAAGGTCCGGACAAAATCCAACTGAACACGGTATTTTGAGCCGTCAATGGCGATTTAGGATCCTAACGAAGGCCCTCGCGTAAAGCCTTTCCATACAAATCCATACAAATTCCTAACAAGAGTATCTGTTCGGTTCTCGTAGCGGACGCACGTGTTTTCACTTTGCTCCGAGCAGTTACTCTGTTTATCTTTTTCGAGCTTTGTCTTCGAAGTTATTCC
>JAJVSH010000249.1:184905-201955 GCA_021460005.1 Tetramorium alpestre | reverse complement strand
TTTTTGTGTATACTAAAGGGTAATTTCCCGTTGAATATTGAAATAAATAAATAAAGATATCAATAGGTTGAGATGAAAGTACATCGGGATCTGTCAAGGGGAGATCCTCAAACCGTCGTAAGTTCGCGTGTATTGCGAACTCTTCGGAACGTACGACGTGATTCGAGGAAGTATCAACGCGGAGTTTTCACCGAAACCGGACAAATTTTTATTTGGAGAGCATTCTTGACCACGGTAAGCTTAAAAGCTCCCGCTCCAGTCAAAGTCGCCGAGAGTTGCTGCATCTTGACACTCCTGCGCCAAACGCCCAGAAATAAATGTGGCCTCGGAGCCGCATCCAGCAAGGCTCGAACTTGAATCACGCGCCTCTCATCCACAAAGACATCTACCAACGCGGTGGCGAGCAGGATTGGCTCAAGCTTGCACTCCGCTTCGAAATTCGCATGCGTATGAACCTCCGCCACAACGGAACTCGCCTCCTGCGACAGTTGCTGCGCACGCTCGCTATCGCCCGAATTACCCGATTTAGGATTCGTTGCGTCATCCTTATGCAAAAGAGTATGGATGTGTTTGCTCACAGTTGCGGCAACGCCATCCCGCTTTACAATTTCGCGATATGTAGCCCGTACCTAAACACGACACGCACACGGATTTGCCCATTACCAAGTGCCAGTGTTCCGGCACCGAAAGTTGTTTAAATTTATCGCACCCCGGCAGGTTGTGCGCTCCGTCGCATTTAATACATTTTCCCGCGTTAGCCTCTACGCGAGATTTGTGCGAATGCACCTTTTCACTTTTCTTTTTAGAGTCCGATGACCTTTCATTCGCCTTCCTACCCCTGAGTCAGCCGTGGATTCTAAGACCTGTATTCTTTCGTCTAAGAACTCCTCAAACGTTTTCAACTTTGGAAAAGTCTTAGTGTTACGCAAACTCTGCTCCCACGTCGAGAGGCTTTATCTAATTTATCAACTAAGTAATATACAACAAGAATGTCCCAAGTATCCATTGGACATTTGAAGGCCCTAAGGGTCCCCAAAGTTTCCGCGGTTTTACTACGCATGTCAATCAAATCCGAAATTGACTCGTGAGACACCGGCTTTATAGAGAAAAGCGTTTTCAGATGAGACGAAATTACCAAACGCTCATTTTCATATTTGTTCCTTAGAATCTCCCACGCAATCGTAAAATTTTTGTCAGTAATAGGCAAGTGGTGCAATCAAGCTCAACGGTTCGTCCGACAGGATTGCAAGTAATGTAATCTTCTTACATTATCTAACGTATCTGTCAATGATCAAGGAAATAAAGGAATGCCTTGGTTTATCGCACCATTGACAGGTTACGGATAGTTTATTTTGGTTGGCAATATTAGTTCGACAAGACTTGGCTTCGTGACCAAATTTTGAGCATAATTGACAAATAATAGCACTTCCTTGCATCACATTTACAGGTCTTTGAGTCTGAAAATCGCGGAAACGACATTTGTCGACGCTATGACCGAGTTTTGCAGATTTGGCATATTAATATTGTGGTATGCGAATACTAGTTGCCCTCGTGCGCGAGATACTTTACGTGGTTAGGACGTGATCACTTCGTGACTCTGAACGTGACAAGCAGAGCGGGTATCTTGCGAAAGTCGTCAGCGAGCTATCGAAAGGTCACGACGTGTAGCCTCTGCGGTGTACGAATTGAATAAAGTATTTAATCTTTGTTTGCCGAATCCGCGTGTCCGTTATTAATCCCTTATTATTCATTGAAGCATCCAACATCCTAGACTCCACAATTTTGGGAACTCGTCCGGGATCCGCGCGAATATTCGGTAAGTAGGGAAGAAAGATCGAAAAGACAATCGATAAGTGCTCGGAAAGAAGACGTGTCTCGGTGAATGATTGAATAAGCATAAGTGATTGTGACGGTAATTCTCGTATGTGCTGGTGGTGCGCGGCGAGGACAAGCAGTTGAAGGATTTGAAAGACGAATTTCAACCGGATGCGTGGCGCGTGTGGCATCGGAAGACGGGTGCACGGCATGCGGCGATGTCTGAGCCAACGACGAAAGATCTACAGTCCTGAGATCGTGACAGAACTCAAAGAAGTTTTACGACGAAAAGGCTGGAGCACAACAGGAAATAAAAACGAATTACTCAAAAGACTTTTGAGTAGTAAGCCACAGAGTGAGTGGCTTGAGGAGGCTATTAACAGAAACATCGAAAGCATGACGGCGTCTACATCCCAGTCCATCGGTCGTCTCGAGGAAGGGCATAAAACTTTTGAAGATGAATCACGAGAGATTTCCAATGAGGGAAACGGTGGTGATCGCGGCGGTGAAAATACCGGAAGACGCGTTAACAACGAGCGAGAGGCGACTCGTCAAAAAGAAATTGAGATATACCCACGAGAAAGAGTTGGCGGAAAGAGAGCTCGCATTGGCAAGGAGCGAAATTGAGTTCCTCAGAAATCAGAATGAATACACATTGGAGCGACGACAAGTGATATCGCCAAAGACAACAGCTGTGAATACAGATCCTGTCTTCTAACATGTCGACGAAAATTAATGTGACCATTATAGCCGATTTTCTGAGTCATTTCAACGGTGACTCTGACACGTTCAAAACATGGGAAAAGCAAGTCAAATTCCTCAGAACCGCCTATAAACTTAATGACGAATTCAAGAATTCTAATAGGCATGAGACTTAAAGGGCGAGCGATAGAATGGTTTCATTCTAAACCGGAACATATCGGTATGACATCGGAGCAATTTCTCGACGAACTAAAACGCATGTTTCACCACCGACCTAATAAAATTGCATTAAGGCGTCGATTTGAAGAGCGCATATGAAGGAAGGAGGAAACGTTCCACAATTATGTGCACGAGAAGGCGATAATAGCAAATCGTATCGCTATGGATGACGACGAAACGCTTGGATACATCATCGATGGAATTTCGGACAGAAATCTTCGTGATTTAGCTCGAGTTCGAGGATTTACGACGAAGGACGAAATCTTGCAGGCATTCGAGATCACGCTACATGAGATCACGCTACATGATAGAGGCTACAACGAAAAGCGTAAGAACGTTAAGAGCGTTAAGGGCGAGGCGTATGTAAAAGGTGAGAGAAAGAATTCGAACGATAATAAAGAGCATGTTGTGAGGTGTTGTTATAATTGCGGTTCGAAAGATCATGTGAGCGCGGTGTGTCCTACTAAGGCACAAGGCCAAAAATGTTTTAGATGTAACGAAGACGGTCACATTGCGCGAAATTGTCTGAAGTCGATAGGAGCAAGCTCAACTACGGCGAATAGTTGCGCGGTCGTTTCGCCGGAGCGTCGGAAGCAAACAAAAGATGTTTTGATTAACGGGATTCAAGTTCATGCAATTATCGATACCGGCAGCGACATTACCATCATGCGTGCAAACGAATTTGTAAGAATCGGATCGCCACGTTTAGAAAACATTGTAATCGTTTCGTGGCATCGGTATCGGAGGAAAACGCGGCATTGGGACGATTTCAGGCGAAACTTACGGTTGACGGGAATTCGTTCGTGATTTTTGTCAATGTTATTTCAAATGATTTGTCGAGAAAGGAAATTATTAATTGGCAGAGACTTTCTCGATATGGTCGAATTAAATATGAAGCGTGGAGAAATTATAATTAAGCCGCTAGCTGACGACGATAATATTTTTGCGGAAATCCGTCAAATTGATGTTTTCGAAAATAAAGACGGTGATCGGAAGGTTAATGATATAGACTTATCCGACGTGTTAAATGATACACATAGACGAAAAATACAGTGTCTCGTAGATCAATATAAACCGCAGCAAACGCAAGAGATCGCTATAAAAATGCGACTTATTTTAAAAGATGACGAACCGATTTATCAAAAGGCGAGAAGATTATCAGCGATCGAAAGAAACGAAGTTAATGCGCAAATAGACGAATGGCTAAAAAATAAAATTGTACAACCGTCTGTTTCTGAATACGCGAGTCCGATTGTATTAGTTAAAAAGAAAGACGGTACGAAGCGACTTTGTGTTGATTTCCGATTGCTCAACAAAAAAATTGTTAAAGACCGATATCCACTTCCACTTATAGAAGATCAGCTGGACGCATTACAGAGCGCGCGAATATTTAGTACATTGGATCTTAAGAACGGGTTTTTCCATGTACGGGTGGATGAATCGAGTAGAAAATATACAGCGTTCATAGTTCCTGACGGGCATTTCGAGTTTCTCAGAGTACCATTCGGGTTATGTAATTCTCCCGCAATTTTTCAGAAGTTCGTCAATGTGATATTTAAGGATCTTGCTCGCGAGGGTATGGTGTTGATATACATGGACGATTTGATAGTGCCCGCAATAGACTACGAAACCGGCTTGACGAATCTTGAATGTGTATTGAACGCGGCTAGTCAGGGTGGGTTGAGTATTAATTGGAAGAAATGTAATCTGTTGCAAACGAAAGTTGAATATTTGGGCTACGTGATCGAGAACGGTAGTATTAAGCTTTCGAGACATAAAATTGAAGCCGTAAAAAACTTCCCGACACCCGCTAATGTTCGGCAAGTTCAATCGTTTTTAGGATTAGCGGGATATTTCCGAAAGTTCATTCCGGGATATTTATTGATTGCGCATCCGTTAACTATTAAAGACTAATGTAAAATTTAGATTTGAATCAGCTGAGAGAAATTCTTTTAATCGACTAAAGCTTGCTTTGGCTAATGAGCCAGTGTTAAATTTGTATAAAGTAGACGCGATGACCGAGTTGATGGGATATGTGATTATATATTTTGTTTAGGTTTATATTGAATTTTATGAATTTTAGGTTTATATTGATTTTTAACCTATTTTTTGAGGTTAGGAAAAAACCTGACGTAATGGGGTTATTTGGACTCCGGATTCGGTTTCAGCATGCTCGATTACATATAGTAAGATTACATATGTAGGTAGATTACATATCACATATAGTGATTACATATAGTAGGTCAGGTCCCCGCAAACAAAATTTCGATTTTTTTTGTGGAGCTGTGTAATCAGACGAGCACATGAAAGAGGACACTTCTCAGTGGCTAAAACCGAGGCGATCATTAAGGACTATTACATCCGAAATCTTCGACCGAAAGTCGAGAAAGTTGTACATAACTGCATCGATTGCATATTGGCCGAAAAAAGCAGGGAAAACAAGAAGGCTTCCTGGCTGTCATCAATAAGGGCAAAGTCCCTTTAGATACATTTCATATTGACCATCTGGGTCCACTAGCATCAACGAAGAAAAATTATAAACATATTTTCGTAGTGGTGGACGCTTTCAGTAAATTTACATGGCTGTATGCAACAAAATCGACGGGCGCGGTCGAAACCATTGATCGTCTAAAGAAGCAGGCAATCATATTTGGCAATCCAAGAAGGATCATATCCGATCGAGGTACATCTTTTACGTCAGGCGATTTTCAAGAATACTGCCGGTGTGAGGGCATTCAGCATATACTAACGACGACAGGGATTCCTAGGACGAACGGACAGGTCGAACGCGTAAACAGAACGCTAATACTGTTTTTAACAAAGTTAGCAGCTCCTAAACCTGAAGAGTGGTACCGGCATTTGAGTGCCATCCAGCAGCAATTTAAATACGACTATGCATCGAAGCATCGCGACCACGCCGTTTCATTTACTGTTTGGGACCCATGCACGGTTACGCGACGATGACAATATACGGGAATTACTTGAAAATGAGTGGACAACATCCTTCCAAGAAAAGAGTGACGAGCTTCGTATATATGCAAAAAAAATATCGCTAAGATACAGGAGGAAAACTGTCGAGTATATAATAAGAAACGAAAGAAGGCAAAAACATATCGTGAGGGCGATTTAGTCGCCATCAAACGAGGGCACCCGGATTGAAGCTTGCCTCAAAATATCTTAGACCTTATAGAATTATCAAGGTATTGCGCAATAACCGTTATTTAGTTCACAAGAGCGGTGAGCACGAAGGGCTTCAGCAAACGTCAACCGCTGCTGATTTTATGAAATTGTGGCTTAACGAGGATAGCGAAATCGATGAAGAGAGAGAAGAGTATCAGCCCTCCGAACAACAAAATTTGGAAGAAGATTGAAAGGGCATACGAGGCCGTATGCCGGTGCAGGACGGCCGAGTGTGGTATGCGAATATTAGTTGCCCTCGTGCGCAAGATACTTTACGTAGTTAGGACGTGATCACTCTGAACGTGACAAGCAGAGCGGGTACCTTGCGAAAGTCGTCAGTCGTCAGCGAGCTATCGAAAGGTCACGACGTGTAGCCTCTGCAGTGTACGAATTGAATAAAGTATTTAATCTTTGTTTGCCGAATCCGTGTGTCGTTATTAATCCCTTATTATTCATTGGAGCATCCAACATCCTAGACTCCACAATATTTCGTTTCCTAATGTGGCTACATTATATGATTGAGTTATTTTTCTGCAATTTAAAGCTGAATGCCCACCTTTATAACAAATCTGGCATGTTTCATATGGTCGGCTAATAATTAAGGATTTATTGATTTGTTCCGTTCGTAGGTCTGTATGTCGCATAATTCTCTTTCTATCCGTAGTGCATCGGCTACGGTAGCTTGAACGTCTAATCTCTCGCTATTCTCCGTTCGATTTCTGGTTTTAATCTTCTAATGAAGCATTAGCACATCTCCTTATCTAATGACAGTTTAATGCTCAACGCGGGAAGGGCATTTCCCGAAATTTTATGGGCTTCTAATATTCGTTTCCCTAAAAATTTTACTCGATTCGCGTATGTGATTACGTCTTCCTCGTTCTTTTAGTATATACGCCCGAATTCTCCTTGCAATTGATATATGTTTTTTGAAGGTCCGTAAGTATTTTCTAGATACTTTGTTAGCTGCGCTACAGAGTCGAAGTCTTGATCCTGTATAGTACAACGAGCTTCGCCTACTATTCGCGTTCTGATGATTCGTACGAATTGTGATTCAGCCTCGGGAGGCAGCATGGCATTTTGCCTTCTCACATCCTTCAATGAAATACGTTAGCGGAAGAAGAACGTGACAGCTTCGACCGCGTATTTTAAGGTGGCAAATGGATTGGAATGAGCCATTGTTCTGGAGATTTTCTTATTACTAAGCTTACGATCTATATCATGCACTTCTCGAAGCGTTTCGTCTGGAGAGAATGAATCGTCAGAAATTTCGGGTGGGTTGGCGCTCGCGAGACCGGAACCGCTCGGGCCGAAATCAAGTTACCTACGAGTGGGTTGGGTTGCTGTGGCGGGGGTAGATGTGTGTTGTGGTTTGTTTTATATTTGAGTATTTTATTTAGTTTTGCCTTTATCTGCCAAGGCGGTTTTATAACGCTCCTCGATTTCAGCTTTATCGGAAGTGGATCTTGTTGTACTCATCCCTGCCAGTAAGAATCGCACTTACAATCCCGGACGAGCCCCCAAATTTACAGGATATGTTACGTCCAGACCCCGGAGATTTTTCCTTTTTCTTTCGAGAGATCGGGAAGCGAAGGAAAGGCTTCCCGAGGATGAAGGGAAGAAGGGGATGGAAGGATGTAACAGTATCCTTAGTATTATCTCGCCTGTTTGTGCAGGCGAGTCGACACGTTTTGAGGCTCTGGATTTGAGTCAACGTCTGAGACAGACGCTATGACGCTAAATGCGGAACGCGTTCGGGGTCCTTGTTTCAGGTAAGAGAATTCAATCTCTTTTACCTGGGATAGGACCTAGTGCGATCCTTGGCGGGAAGAGACGGGGGAAACAAAGGTAATGAAATCGAAGGCTTTAAAATTAAAAGAATCTCTGAGTCCCCTTTTTATAAAATCTAGATTACATTATTTATTTCAGAAAACTATCGACAATACATTAGTTACAAATTAGCGCAAAATATATATAAGTGGATAAGAGTTGAATTATTAAGATCCATATAATGTGGAATATTTTATTAACCTTCAGTTACACTTTGGGGTGTAGGACACCACAGCGAATTTTTCAAGTTCAATTATTATTACGTAGCTAGCCGAAAATTGAATTTAAAGCGTCATCTATTAGTAGTTGGGGGTACCCTTTATAAGTTTGAGTTATAGGCTTGCTTATTCGGCACTAATCGCTTTGGTATAATCGTGCAAAGTGAACAGTATTGAGAGTTGGGGTGTATCACACCCCCTAGTGTAAATTTGGAAGTTTTTTTAAATTAAAAGCGATTTTTATTTTTTTGTTTTTTCTTTGTGTGATTTTTGCAAATAACGTAAGTATTACTGTAAATGAAAAATTATTTTTTTTCAATTTACTTAAATGTATTCATGCGCATTTATGTGTGGATTGTGCCAGTCTTCAATAGATTTAAGCATTATTTCTATTATTTTTCATCTTTTTTTTTGTGTAAAAGTAACAATTTCAAAGATTTCTTTTTGTATAGAGAAGAGTTTTATAGAATAAAAACATATTTTTCTTACTACCTTATGATTTTTTTTCTAAAAAGTATCGATTTTATACATCAAAATAAATACACTTTTTGAAAAACTCACTATAAGACTTTTTTCAATGAAAATGTAACATTTCTAGAGTATAACCTTGGAATTTTTTTGAAATATTTAAAATAAAAAAAGATGCTTTTTTTTGTAAAAAAAAACTCAAATATTCGGGATTTTTTTCGTTATTTTTTTTCACTACCTTAAAATTACAATTCATTAAAAATCACTATATTACCTTACTTTAGTATGTTCAAAAAACACTCAGTAATTTTTTGAAGCTTAAATAGTTAATAGATTAGGCATGGCATTCGTTTTAAATCGCTGGGGTGTGTCACACCCCCAAGTGTATTTATGAAATTATTTGAAGGTAATGTAAATGACTAACATTCTATAGTATACAAAATGATTAATGACAACATAAAGAAAGTTTAACAGAAGAAATTTCATTTCTATGACTACGACAAATTTTGTGTTAGTTATTAAGTATGTGTGATACATCGCTATTATAAACATAATATTATAAACGTAATTTAAGTGTGCGGGTGTATATGCGTGTGAGTGGGGTCGGGGGTGATTGGTTCGCGGCTGGGCGGGACCGTTATTCGGACCTGATTGCTCTTCGAATGGTGGAGCTTCTAGTTCGTGGTTTTCCGGATTACCATCTTCCGTGTCGGTTTCCTCCGAGTCGCTACTCTCCGGATAGTAAAATTCGGGGTCGCGCTCTTTCGGGTAATACTCATCCGGAAACCGATATTCCGGTTCGCGATCTTCGACGTTGTCTTCTAGATCGGAAGGTGGAGTTGGAGAATACGAAATTTTAAAAATCCTTCAACCAGGAAGTTCGGGAAGAGGTGGAGTAGTCGGAGGAGGGTGTCGGGCAATATGTGATAAGTGAGAGAGTTATCAGGAAGGGGAGGAGGAATTTCCTCTTCAAGAAACCTCCAATCGAAAGCTTCGATCTCGTCGAGGATTTGATTTAGTTGTTCGTCGTCAATGTTATCGTAATCGGGATTCTCCACTAGAAAGAGAGCGGTTCCGGATTGAGTTCGCAGCGATGGCGATTAACGCGATGACAAACGTATCAAAATAAAATGGGGGAGGGGGGATCGAACAGGGCCGGTCGAGACGTATAGTCTTCGATGATGATGGAGAACTTACTGTTCGTCGTTCGGAATGATTCTTCGGGGGTCGTAGGTCTTCGGGATATCGGACTTCGCGCGTAGGAGCCGTCTCTCGGGTGGAACCTCTCCGGCAGGGAGTTGCTGCTCGGATGTGACGTCCGGTCGGATGACACACTGAATTTAAGTTTCGCTCGGATGAACTGACACTACCCGGTATTTAAAGCTCTGAGAGCGAGAGAGAGAGTCCTGCTTGCGAAGTAGAAGATCGGCTGGATTAATACTCAGACTGACTGACTGACTCTCAGTCTCGAAATCGCGGGTTTATATTCGGAAAAATCGAAGGGTGGGTGTGTCTGGATGGCGGATTTGCGTTCCCGATTCATCGAACGCTTTTCGATTTTCTTAATTCTAATTGGGGAATCAGCAATAAAAATTATCTAGCCGTTCCTATAGGCAGTTTGATCGTAAATCCCTTTCGGTTTTACGACTCGATCAAACTGCCCTTTTTCTAAAAATTAAATTAACGTTGGGAATTATGAGGTGATTCTTTGAGGAGCCCAAGTGATTTTTTTGTGTCGCGATGTTCCTCGCGACGGGAGTGATAATTCTAGAGCGGACAATTATTACATCCGTGGTTACGTGACCCACGTGGGCTCCTGGGAAAATCACCGATAAGATCTGGATCGGATCGTTGTCGATCGATACCACGGCTGCGAGTGTCCCTTTTTGGTGATTTCCGTGATTTTATTGCAACCCTTTCATTTTTATTTTCTCAAAGGGACAAGGGCCGATTAATGCGTCCGTGGATCGTCCGTCGCCGATCCCATGCTTCTAATCTTAAGATCGCGAGGGAGAAAAGTTCGTTTTCCCCCTCTTCATCGGGATGGGAGAAATCGTGGAGTACTAGACGTAACATCTTCAAAAACGTAAAAAAACCCCATTTTTCTCGTGTTTTTAATTTCTATTTCGGAAGTGACGGCTCAAAAAGTCTATAACTATTTGAGTATATAGGGGACATACACCAAAATGTACCCAAATTTTTTCAGATTTTTCCATGATCCCGTTCAAAGTTAAAAAAATTCTGAAAAAATTTAAAAGTTAACTAGTAAAAAGTAAAGTGACAACTTATAAGTAACGTGTACAGATAACTCTGTTATTTCGTTGAGAAAATATTAATATGCATTTTTGTACTATCACATCTAGTTAATAAATAAATAAATAAAAACTTTGTAACCTATGGCTTTGCTCCAGATATATTTTGTGTTCCAAACACTTATTTCTAATTTATTTTAAAAATTCTAATTGTTTTTTTTAATATTTTTCCAAGATGAAAAGAATTCAAGAATAATCATAGTTTAAAGCTAGGAAGCGTCTCGGATTATTTTGTGACACGTATTTTATTAATTACCTTTTTTTAAAAAGTATCAAGTATATGCAAAAAATTTTTAAAAAATTTTTGTATAAAAATACTTCAATTTCTTAATACGTTTTTAACGTCATTTTGTGAAGGCACGCCATGCTTCATTTCTGCTGCGTTTCTGCTGTTATGTTATGGCAACAGATAATATTGCTAGAAAATAAGCTTAATGCGGACGCAGTGGACAAGAATCTGCTCAATATTCATGCTTCGATATGCTGACATATTGCTAGTTTTTGGCTATTAGGGTAATTATTAGAAGGTTGCAAAGTTATTTATAATATTGACTGGCTATATAATCACTAAACAACTATTCAAGAAATTATTCAGAATATATAATCTCACTTCTCGAATACCAGCAAATTTTTAAATAGTATCTTAACAATAGCTTACTAATTTTATTCGAATCTTAACTAATTGTGATTGTAATACTTTTCAGAGTAAGATCTTACATTATAATGACATATTATACTTTACAAGCGCGTAATATTATTTACTATTAAATAATGTTTTAGATATATTCTCAGAATATTAAA
This sequence comes from Tetramorium alpestre, assembly GCA_021460005.1. Lineage (NCBI taxonomy): Eukaryota > Metazoa > Arthropoda > Insecta > Hymenoptera > Formicidae > Tetramorium > Tetramorium alpestre. The sequence goes on along the minus strand of JAJVSH010000249.1, from coordinate 190,413 downwards.
TATAATCTTAATAACATTTAATATTTTAAGAAAGAATATATCTAAAATATTATTTAATATTAAATAATATATTATGTAGGATCGGGTCGCGAGAGGGAAGGAAACGAAATCAAGTACGCGGATTATGAAAATTAACAGTGTATCTTTAATTCTTTGAAAAGTAAAAGTGTCTCTTTGAGTCCGGAAAATTTATGTGCGTCCTCCTTCGCAACATCAACTCGATTGACTGCGCGTTTGCCCGCCGGGTGGGGGTAGTAGTCACAGCTACGCGGGCCCTGGGCCCTGGGTCCCCACATATTATAACGCCTTTATAGAGTTATATACATAGTATAGTACATAAAAAATGACGTATTTTTTAATTATAATTGCTTAAATTTTTATAAGTTTTCATTGCTATTTATATAATATTTATGTATATTTTAATAATTTATACAAATTACTATTAGAATTGCATAATTTCACTTTTCTAATGCTGTTAAAATTTTAAATGATAATAACTAGCTAATTATTAGGCAGTTTCAAACACAATATAACGTTCATTAGTTAGATAATTACTAGATAGTTATTAGCAAAAATTAATCAAGAATAAACCTTATTTTTCGAATGTTAGCAAATTTTTAAATAATAATTCTAGGCTAGACAGTAACTGTATAATTTTTAAATGTTTCGAGCGCCATCTGTTTTAGTAATTACTATGTAGGAGCTAAAAAGGCACTGAGTAGCGAATAATTATTCAAAATTATAGCTGAGATGATTAATAGCTAAGTAATATGTATGTATAGTCTACGTGATATAGTCACTAGTTGTAAAATCAGATGGGATAGATTAATTTTCACTCGGGTTGTTCTTTTTGCGCAGATAATATTGTTGTCAAATGCTTGTTGCATATTATTGAAGCCGTTCTTTAAAATTTCGTCAACATTAATGTTATACGTTGATGTTGTTTTATAATTGTGGCACTCGTATTCGGTAGTGTAACTTGGGATGTTTTTAAAAAAATGTTCTATCAAATGCGCAGCATTACAGTTTGCATTAAGAGATAAATTAGTGCGCATAATACATTTTCTTCCTAATTGGTATTTTAAAAATGGCATGTCCCATAAGATCGATACTCTTGTGCTGTAATCATTTGCAATAATTTTTCCACGTTCTAAAATGTCGTAAACCATTGTAAATTTCACAAAGTCGTTTGATGAAATGAGTGCAATCATATTTTCTTTGTACACATCGCGTATACCCATTCCGTTTCCATCTACTTGAAAAATGGAATCAAATGCACAAGTTTCACGAATCACTATTGGTTATTTATTAATGACAGTTGGTTTGCATATAGAGCCATTTTTTAAAATTGGAAGACCTATAGCTTTATTAATACTGCTAAAATCCCAATCAATGCATGGCGTTAAATAATTAGATTTGACTCGTTTAGAAACGCGTGTTTCATGATTTCTCTCTTTATTTTACCTCGCCAATTTTCTATTTTATTTAATGAGTTTTGCTCTGGATTATCTTGATTCATATTTATAAATGATTCTTCTTTGTTATTATATTTAGAAAATGACTTTGTTGGATTGCTTCATCAGATAGTTCTAAAGTCGATACTTCGTCACTCATATTAACATTATTACTTTTCGAAAGTGTTTTTATTGTTACGTCCAGATCCGTGAATTTAGAAATCAGAGTAATTATTAGAGTGAAGAGCGGGCGTAGATGGACGAACGGGTCAACTGTCTTTTCGGAGTCGCTCTGTTCGGACGAGCGCTCCGTCGGTCGCACGAAGGATAGTTCGGCTAAAGATCAACGTCTGAGACGCTATAATTCTTTAGTCGAGCACTGCGACCATCGATCCTTTTATTTCGAGTCAAGGTTTCCCCTGTTACCCCAGGACGGGACCGTATGCAGTCTTAAGGGAGGAAATTGACGAGGTCGAAATTATTCAAATAAAATAAGAATGATTAATTCTATTTAAACTAAATTACATTATTTATTATTAATTTCCAAACAAATTCAAATAATTACAAATAGAGAAATGAATAGGTATAATGTACAAGAAGGTAGTCGATTACTACAAATATGACCAGAGTAATGTTAGAGAATAACATTTTTATTCGAGAACAACATTTATATATAAGAATAATTATAATGAGGCTTCAATTAGAGAATTGTTAGAACATCTTTCGTGATACTAGTAATTTGAAAGAGTTAGAAAAAAATAAACGAAATTAGTTAGACATGAATACAAAATATTACGATCTTTTTGCGTGCGTGTGCGTGTGCGTGTGCGTGTGCGTGTGTGTGTGGATGGAACGTGAGATTATTTGCGCGGCTCGGCGTCGATATTCGTGTCTTCGCTGTCCGCATCCTCTTGGCGGAATTCTCCCTGGTCGGATTTTCCCGGTTCGTCAGGTTGAAAAAATTGATCGTCAAGCTCAGGATCGGTCTCCTCTTCTTCGCAGAGTGGAGTTGAAGAATAGGATATCCACTCGTTATCCGTGGATAGATATTAGGGGAGTAAGGGGGCGTCGGTGGAGGAGAATCTGGTAATTCTTGGTGAGTTGAACGATCGACCGGAGGAGGAGGAGAAGGAGGATTTCGGGGACCGAGCGGCTCATCGTTTAGAAGGAGGATTAACCTTACTTTCCGATCGTATTCTTCGTCAATATCGGCATTTCCTTGGTATGCCACTAAAAGCAATGTCACGTTGCCAGAATCGCGATCCACCCGAGATTTCCGATTACCGAGGGGAGAATAAATGATAATTTAGATTCACTTCTTCAGAGACTTCTCGATATCTTCCGTGAAGTTCTTCCTTGTGGTCTTCCGTTTGGTGGATCTTGACGCTGGAGGGGTCTCTCGCTCAAGCTGGATGAGTGTGTCGGATGCACTCGCGCACAAAAGTGAATTCGCGAGTTGAGATAATTGAATAGTTATCGGAGGCACGAGAAACTGCGCGGTTTTATACAACCGGACGCGTATATGTAAGTGCCGTCAAAGCTGCTGGACGTAAATGAGATCTTTTGAGAACCTATAAGTTCGGAAGATGCAGCACTAAAATGCGTACGACCGTTGACGGCCGGGCGTGAAAAAAGACGAATGAATTCATGTTTTGCGGAACCGCGGTTTTTATAGGAGACTGTCCTTTTGGGGAGATAATCTCCAACTGGCATGATTAACATTCAATAACTCGGATTAGGATTATCACGCACTTTCTTGGCCTCCTATTGGTTGGTGTGGTGCCGACGGATCGCGAGTCATATGTATCATTTAAATAATCCGGATTGTCAATTGATACGTTCGGGTCTACGGACATACAGTTCTTAGAACAATTTTGAAAATCCGGATTACTTGCACATTTCGGTCACATCTGGAGATGATGACGCGTTTCTTGCTGCGGAAAGACCGTAATATAATAGGCTATTCAATAACGTATAAAATAAATTTATTTTATCTTATCCGCAAATGGAAGAAATTATTTACGGAGTCTACGGACGTAACATTATTATGAGGCTTTCTTCATCGGACATTTCTATTAGACTCAATTCTGTCTCATTCAAATCCGCGCTATTTTTTGCAGGTGAATTTATCAGTTCGTCTATATATGTTATATGTTTTTTTTTTGGACTCAGTTCTGTTTCATTCAAATCCGTTCTTTGCTTGGATAAAGTTATTTTATGTCTACTATCAAGATAGTCAATACGTCGAAGTATAAATTTATCTACTCGCATGTATAATTGATTTTTAAAAGCTCTGGTCTTTAATTCAGCAAATTCAGCTTCAACAAAAGATGATGTAGCGATCTGTGTACCACGTTTAAAATGCGACCCCATTACGTCCATAAAGGTAGATAACACATAAGATATTTTATTTTCTTTAAGCTTCAACATTGTAAAATGCATTTACGATACTTCCATTTATGAAAGCATTGGCAACTTCTTGAGGTTCAAGAATTATATTTTCTGCCCACGTATGCCAACAACCATCTGTAGCAATTTCGTCATCTTTTATGCATTTATGATTTTCATGTTCTTCCGGCTCATTAATCGTAATATCCTTAATCATATTAGTAACTTGTTTGAGATCTCGGATGGTAACAACATAACAGCCGTATCATTGTTATTGCCTATTTCCTCGCTTAATGCCACAACTAATATTGATTTAAGGAATTTGTGTACATCATCGAAATTATCCATTTGATATAGTCTTGCTAGATATCTTATGAAAAATTGGCGTATTTTAATCGCCCTGCCTCTTAAGCAGTCTCATCTAGCAATCAAGGCTATAAAATGGCTGACATCTAGTCTCATATAACATGCTAGGATATCCATATAATTATTATTAACAATTTTATAACATATTTGCAAGTAATGATTTAAATCAATACAGTTTTTGCAAATACGCGCGCAACAGCAATCAGAATTGCTTTACCAAAATGTTACAACAATTCGAGGTTTCGAAGAACCATTTCTTACAATTTCAGAAAAAAAGTAGCTTATTATAGATGCTTTGCGGATATCATTTGAAAGGTTGAAAAGTTGCTATGTTTAGAAATGCAAACGCATCGATACAGAAATAAATGCGAGGATTTTTCGCCATTAGGAACACGTAATTTCTTCCCTATACTTCCTGTTGCATCTAAAAAACTGTTAAAAAACTATCTTTGTGAGCCGTTTTGTACATAAGCTGTTGTTTCTGAATCTAATACATGCAGCAAAACGGATCCATTCTTACATTATGGATAATGCGAGCAAATCTGATACACTTTACAATCTGTAAATTCTATAACGGATCGGTATTTTCCAGCTGTAAACGTTTGTCCAGTTCCTCTTGTTTAGCTTTGCGCAAAACTGTTGTACTATATAAAATTGGTGAGATATCATTACCGAATGTCATTGTTCTTTTAGCTTCTTCATTACGCCAAACGTTAGCATTTTTATTTTTATCCACCAACTCACGCAATTTTTTCTCGCAATGTACCTCTCAATTGCCGTTTCTTCTTATGAATAATAGTTGATGAAAAACGATAAGCACTCAAAATTACATCATTTCCTTTTTGGGGTTTATTATATAAAATGCCCATGAGTTGTGTGTCACATTCGTTGTAACTTCCTCTAAATTTTGCGTAATATTTAGCATCGCTGCTTTTAAACAACTTTGCACTCTTAAGGGGGTAGTTTCATGAACATCGATCAAAAAATCAATCGATTTTTTTTCATTTTCTAAATGCTAAACATGTATAGAATACATATCCAAAACCATTTTGTTGAATTCGAATTAATACGCGAGCTACATAGTAATATAAACATCTACCTTATTGATCGAAAATAAACATTTTTAGAGCGCGAATAGTGTACTTGTGTTTTTGAAGTCTACGTTTGTATAAATGTACTATGGTAATACAATTGGGGAATTATGAAGAAGAAGAAGTACTACTATATGGCTCTGGAATAGCAGATTAGCATTAACCCATTAACGTCAGACTTGCATGTGTTTAGCTCTGCACTTTCGTTA
>JAJVSH010000249.1:148383-175733 GCA_021460005.1 Tetramorium alpestre | reverse complement strand
GCTCGCGGGGTGCGTTAGCACCGCCGCAGGAGGGCTCAGCGGGATCGCGGCCGGGCCCCAAAATTACTGTTCGGCGAGCCAGCTACACGCGAGGGCGTGCGGACGATCCCGATCCCGACCAGCCGAGAGCGACGATTCCGACGGATTTGCGAGGGACAGAGGCAGACTGCGACGACCTCCTCCTGTAAGGCCTCCACCCTGGCACCGGTTATTGAGTGAGTTCGGCGGTCGGTTCCTCCAGGAGTTTCGTGTGCCGTTTCGTTTCTTTTCCGTTGGCCGGTCACTTCGTGGCGGCCACGTGGCTCTTTCACGATCCGGGCGGCGAATTCCCGCTCGCGTGCTGTACCCTGGAGGAGCCGTCGGTTCCCGAATGTTAGGTCAAATTGTATTATCGCGTTGCCGCGGTCATTAGACTCAGTNGCGCTAACAAGTNTAAGCTCTTCCNGCCGTATGAANTCCGTTCGCGAGAGAGAGATCGCCTCCGAGGNCGCCGACAGTCGTAGCTTCCGATAAATTCTTTACNGTCANCATTATTATTTTCGAGATAATTCGGAGTGTGTTGGAAGCGTCTCCGTATTACGGTATCGAGTTCTGTAATTATGAATGGTGAAATCGCCTTCTAGATCTTATTTTCACGTCTCGATTAATTCCTTTCTGTTCGGTAATCGAAGTCCGTTAAGATTTCGGGCATTACGTTTTTTTCTGTATCGCACGGGTAAGCTAGTAAGCTCTCGTAATTTTTCGAATGTCGCGTGCGATGCGTACTCTGACTGTCTTCGTTTTGGCGGGAGTTGTGCCCGCGCGATGTATAGCACTCCGTTGCCGAATCCATGATTAAATACATGTTTCTTTGCTTGTTAACAATTAATGCTTATTAAGTGAATCGTTGCCTCTCCTAGCCGTCCGTCCTTTCCGCGAACCACCGTCTCCGCGAGCTAGCGGGAGTGTCGCGTAACGTACAATATCGCGTTTCGTAAATATCGAAAATTTGTTGTATCGTGGTGCGGGAACTCGCACCTGGCGCCCAGTAATTTTTACCGTATAAGTTTGAATTGTGCGACATTTTCGTCCCGTCTCGGTTTTGGCAATTCTGGCGAGCCTCCGCTGATTATCGGCGTAATCGGCGGACTGCTTCGTCCCGTCGTACATTACTGTTAATTACATACATTCTATAAATTTATATATGACAACTTTTAATGCATACTAACGTATCTGACGTATCTAACGTATCTAAATTTTTATTATATTATTCATTTTACTGGTGTATATAATTGTCATTATTAGATAAACTTCTTATGTTAATGAAAAGTATATATTTGTATAATTATTAAATTGTAATATTTAGATACATTATGGTTATTTCAATAAAAAATAATTAAAAGTCACAAACTTTTACTTTACAATATACAAAGTTTATACGAGTCTATAAGTTATTCCTGCAACTTATTTACTATAAATATTTACTATTATTTACTACAAATATTTAATATAAAATCTTCCATATATCTAGTATATTATTTTTTATTCTATTTGTGGCCTCTCTTGAAAATGTTATATTCCAGACACATATGTAGATACGAACAAAAAAAACTTGAGTAAAATTTGAAAAAACAATGCTCGATATATAGTTTAATGAATATTAGGTCATATGAATTAAATAGATTCGTTTAAGCTTTGTACAATCAGGGACTAAAAGGTTGCAACACTTTTTTTGATGATTTTTTGAACGCGTAAAAATTTTGAGAATGCGGATCACTCTCTCTGGATACAAATAGTAAGCGGTTATAATAGCTGTCAAAAACTGTCAATGTAGTATACACATGAGTTATACATTACACAAAAATACAATACAATACAAATAAATTTAGAAAACTTACATCATACTTACCATTATTTTATAACATTCAAAATGTATTTTGAGAATTTGTCATAAAACGCAAATGCATTTCTTGATTTCACATTGTATAACTTACGTGTGGTACTACAGTTTTTGACAGCTATTATAACCGCTTACTTTGTATCCAGAGAGAGTGATCCGTATTCTCAAAATTTTTACGCGATCCAAAAATCATCAAAAAAAGTGTTGCAACCTTTTAGTCCCTGACTGTACATATTTTATATCACATTATTATAATTAATATAAATGTAATAATTATAAATATACTTTATTTAATTTTTTTATGTATTAATATTTTAGTTGAATTTACTTTTATTGTTATAATATTATGATTACTATATTTGGGTAATAACAATTATCATTAACATGTATAATAACGTTTTTCAGAATCAGAAGTTAAATTGAAAAAATTCCAACAAAAAATAGAAATTGAATCATTACAAAATGTCAAGAAAAGAGTTCATAATACTAAAAAAAAAAGATGCAACGAAATTTATTTCTGATTTTAAAACAATTACTAAAATATCACAAAAATTCTAATGTTGACTTATCAAGTACATTGAATAAACATGATATTAGTAATAATAATAAAACTACTGAAATCATAAAAACTAGTACAATTGAGGATAATCTGAAAGCTCAGTACCTAGTGGTGCTACAGATATTTTAAATGCTATCAGCGATAATTGGATAACATCTTCGGTTGAAAATGAATATAACAATAATCATAATAATTATGACCAAGAAAATAATAAATATAATGATAGTGACGAGATATTAAAAGATTCAGATAATTTTTTAAACAAAAGTAATATCGATAACACAGGCATTTTAAATACTATTCGCAATGATTGGATGACATCTATTGAAAATGAATGTGATAATAATGATTTTAGCAATAATAGTTATAATAATTATGATCAAGTAACTAGTAATGATCATAATGACGACTTTATAAAAGATCCAGACTTTTCCTTAAATAGCGATGAATTAGCTAAAAACCGAGAAACAGAGAGAAATCAAAATAGTACCAATAATACTAATAGTACTAATAAAACCTATACTGTACTGTCTCATTCAAAAGACGATTTATCAACAGAAATTCCTTCTCCTGTACTTGATATTCGAAATGTACACGTTCTATGTTCAAAAGACTATTCTTTAAAAAGAACATTTAAGAAACATTTTTGTCCATATTGCAAAAAATTGCAGACGAAATTTGCTCGGCATCTTGAATTAAAACAAAAGAGAAGCCGATGTTCAGAAGTTTATACATATTAAAAAAGGAACTCATGAACGAGCAAAAATTATCGCAGCTATTCGTAATCATGGCAGTTTATTACATAATACGCAACAAGAATTAAATTCAGGTGTGTTTATAACAGTTAGACAGCGCCAGGCCAAATATAAGAGAACTGCTGATGATTATATTTGTTGCACGAATTGTAAAGGTTTTTATTCAAAACTTACAATACGTTTACACTATGTTAAATGTAAAACAACACATAAAAAAGGTGTACGTGAAATTACTGTTATGGGTAAACGACTGACAGGATATATTCATCCTTCTGCTAGCAATGTTCTTCGTAAGATGATATTCCCTGTTCTAAGACATGATACAGTTACAAGATGTATTAAATATGACGAATTAATAATATTATTTGGTAATAAATTCTGTGAAAGGTATACGAATATTCATCAACATGATATGATAAGAGCACACTTAAGATTACTGGGACGTTATAAGCTTGCTATTCAAAATATTAATGTAGAAATTGATGATTTCGAATCGATTTTTCAACCTCAAGATTTTAATACAGTTGTTAGCGCACTTAGAATAGTTGCTAAATGAGATACGTCTATAATGTGGTTTAAAACACCTGCAGTTGCTAATACACTCACTACTTTACTAAAAACTACTTTACTGTGCTGCTACACTACAAGCTGAATGTATAAAAAAAAACAAGATTATAAGAAAAAACAGGCTGTTGATGATTTTCTTATTTTATGGCGTGACGAAATTCCAACTGTAATAAATAAAAAAGCTATTGAAGACCAAACAAAATATAAACGACATAAAAAATAATTCTTCCATCAAAACAAGATATTAAATTACTATATGATTACTTGAAAAAAACAATGCAAAGCTTCTCTCAATATCTTAGAAAAAAATTTTGATCTATCATCGTGGAAAAACTTAACTGAATGTACGCTAATATTAGTTCAAATATTTAATCGTAGAAGAGCAGGTGAAATTGAAAGACTTACAATAGCCGATTATAAAAATCAAGAAACTGTACCATAGATAAAAATGTAAATCCAGATCTTTATGAAAAACTATCCGAAGAATCACGACAATACGCTAAAAAATTTGTACGAATAACTATTCGTGGCAAATTAGGTAGAACTGTACCTGTTTGTTACTTAATGCAATTGTAATAAAATCCATCGATACAATTCTTAAGTATCGTAAAAGAGCTGGAGTAAACTCTAATAATGAACATATCTTTAGTGTTCCAACCTCAAGTAAATTAAAGAAGAAATATTTAAGAGCCTGCCTTCATATGAGAAAATTTTCTCAAGAATGTGGGGCCACCATTCCATCTTCTTTACGAGGAACTACTCTTCGAAAACAAATTGCTACATATACTGCAATGTTGAATATTGAAGATACCCAAGTTGATAATCTTGCTAATTTTATGGGCCATGCCAAGGAAATACACAAAAATATTTATCGAATGCCAATTCTTGTAAAGGAAATGACGGATGTATCTCGATTATTGGAAGCTGCAATAGGAAATGAAATAGATGATGACAGTGAAGATTGTAACAATAACTCTGATACTGATAGTATATCACAATTAAGCGTCACTTCCGAAGAGATTGCTCGACAAAATAATATTTCAGATTCTGTTAATGATAATTCTGATAACATTATAGAGCATTCTTCCAATAATTATTCTGCAAATAGTTCTTATTCTGAAAATTATAGCGGTAAGTTCTTTTGTCTTAGCCAATTTTTATTTATATTATTTAATAGATTTTATGTGTTATATCTTTTATATCTGTTTTAAATTTCAAAAATATATAATATACTTTTTATAATTTTTTATGAATTAATTGGATTAACATTTTGTTTTATTTAGATTCTCAGTTTAATAAAGCAAAATGTAATAAGAGAAAAACACAAACAAGTTCTAATCCTAAACGTCGCAGCAGTGAGTTTCATTATTTGTATTTATAGGTTTTATTTGTTATTAATATGTATTTAATAGATTTCCATTTACTTTTATAATTTTTAAAAATATATTTCTTATTATTGTATCTTTTTATTATACTAATTTTTGAATCTAATTTAATTTAGCTCCTCCATACGGAAAAACAAAACGTGTCAGATGGAATGAAGAAGAAAAACAGGCAATATTTAAACATTTTGGCAACATTCATAAATTGTCACAATTACCATCTCTTCAAGAATGTCAAAATGCAGTTAATAAAGACAAAATTTTGAAAAAGAGACAACGCAACAAATAGAAGCATGGATTGATAATCAACGAAGAGCTGAAAATCATCGTAAAGCAGATTAGATTTTAAGAAACTGATTTAAAAAAAATTTCTTATATTTGCGTTCTATATTTTTAATATTGCTTATATTTAATTATTAAAAATGTTTTTCAAAATTAACATAAAATATTCTAAATTATTAAAAATTTATATTCTTTTTTCACATGTATAAATGAATATTTTTTGTATTATACTTTGTAATATTACAATGTAACAGCGTGAAATTTATATTACTTTTAATATGTTTATATAATATTTTTTGCAATTTTTTTCAACACTCAATATTGTATGTATTATTATATTATTTTATAATGTGTTGTGCATGACATTAGAATGTTACATTCTATTTTTAGTTATTTCTGAAAGATTATATTTCTTATTCATAAAACTACATAACATTTTACATGGTAACATTGATATTGATTTACATGGCAATAAAATCTTGATTTTGTAATTAAATATATTATTATTTTAGAAAGAATTATATTTTGTATTACGTTTTATAAAGTTTTGAGTAAAACAATACTATGTAAAAATTAATAATAACTTTTCCTATTACTTTTCCTTCCAATTTCATTAATTTTTTACTTATAAGTAAAAAAATCTAAAAAAATTTATTTGTTCAAATAATTTAAAATTAAACAAAATTCTTTATTAAGGATGTTCTGGCTATACAATCCTAGCCAAAAATTATTTCAATATAAAATTGATAAAATTCTATGCTTTTAAGGATTGAAATATGCATTAAACATGCTCTTATCATGTAAATGTCTTAAACAATGTCATTTAATATGATATTTGGCACTACAAATATATAATATTTGCCATGTTTCGGCAGTTGACATGTACATTATAACCTTTTTTCGAAACTTTGCATTGTATTTTTATCAATAACTCAATAATGAGATAGTGAATCGATTTCAACTTTTTTTTAGAAACGTTGCTCGATTCATTTACATGTACATAATATAATAAAATAATATAATAAATGTACATAACATAATAAACAAATAACATGTATATACAAATAAAGTTTCAAAATATTGACAATGTTGTTGCTTCTTAATTATTTTATTTATATAAAGAGAATAATGCTGTTTTTTCATAAGAACACATGTAAAATTAGAAGTACAATAACTCGTGAACCAGTTAAAAAATCGGCTTCAGGTTTTAATTACGTGTTCAGATAATAAATGGAAACAATCTATAAAAATTCTGCGGTTATATTTTCAATGTAACAATGTTAACGCCAGAACATCCTTAAAAGATTTTAAAACATATTTTTTATTAAAATAAAAAGTATAAACAATGAGTAATTTTTTATTTGTAATAATATTAAATTAAGAAATACATCTTTAATGACATAAAAAGAAAAGTCCTTAAAGTATGTGAATATTGTTAAAGAAATTTCAATTTCAATGTATTTGAGAACAAGGTAAAAATTTCTGTCCTAATATATGTAAATTGTATAATTTAGGAATTCTTCTTACCAGTCAGCAAAATGTTGGCAAAATGTCAGCAGATTGGCAACAGATTTGATCAAAATGTTAGCAAACTGTGCTCATCCGAGGTTCCATTCTAACATTTTGTTGACAGAACTTGTTAACAACGACGATTCACAGATTCTGTCAGATTTCTTGCAGCAGTTTTCTAACATTAGATATTACAAAGTCTGTTTGAAATCTGTTGCTTTTCTGGCATCAGATCCTGGTAGCAGGATCTGCTTGACTACTGCTGTCACTTTGATAGCACAGGATATCAACAGGTTCTGTCAGATTTCAGGCAGCAATTTTCTAACATTATCAGATATTACAGAATCTGTTTGAAATCTGTTGTCTTTCTGGTATTCAGATCTTGGCAGCAGTCTGCGCATAATTTGTCTTTTCAGTTTTGGCTATCAGAGTACTATATACCGATTTTGTACATTGTGCTGTCTAAGTATGTAGATTGTATAATTCGGGAACTTTCCCTGAAACATTCGTCTAAAATATATCTAATTTACAGTTGCACCAGCGCTGTTTTGGTTTCAAGTGAGACTTGTGTCTACCTTCATCTTTCTTTCTCAATAAAACCTCACTTAGAGCCGAAATAACAGTGCAATCTAGCTTAAGAGACGCTTTTAAGACGTTATATAGGTTGTCCCATTTTACAGTTTCCATTGCAATATCTCCTAATAAACGGCATTTTTGAAAAAAATGTTTCAGACAAAAATTGCATGGTTTCGGAGGGTCGTATGATAAAAATATGGACTTGACCTTGAGTAACTTTTTCAAGGTCAGGTCGAGGTCACCTTGAATTTCTCAAGTGGAACCCCTTATTTTTCATTGCATATTCTTATAACTTACCTCGAGAGCTTTCCATAACATTATATTTAGATATATTTTCGTTAAAAAATTTTCGAGATATTTTAATTTTGTAACAAAACTTTTTAATGTAAAATATGAAATATTTCATAAAGTATTCAGTTTTTAATAATTTTACCTGAAATTTTAGATGTAAAATAAGAAACGAATCGATTAATGGTATTAATTTTTAGATATGTTATTTTGCAAAATCTACCAATGTCTTTATTACAAAATCTAATAAAATTTTTGAAGCTAATTCTATCAATTTTTTCACATTAATCGATTCCATTAATTATTCTTCGTCTAGAAGAATTAAGGTAAAGTCATTGATATGTGAATATTTTAAGAAGTATTTCTAATTTTATATTAAAAAGTGTCATGACAAAATTTAAATATCTCGGAAAGTATTTAACGAAAATATACTTATAATATAGTGTTTTGAAAAGATCTCGAGGTAAACTATAAGAATATGATATGAAAAATAGAGGATTTCACTTTTTTTTTTTAACATGAGAAATTCAAGGTAACCTTGATTTGACCTTGAAAAGATCATTCAAGGTCAAATCCGTATTTTCATCATACAGCGCCCTCGAAACAATGCAATTTTTATCTGAAACATTTTCTCGAAAATGCCGTCCATTAGGAGATATTATAGTGGAAACTTTAAAATGGGACACCCTGTATGTTTCGATTTTGGACATTGTGCTGCCTGTATAAATAAATTATATAATTCGAGAATTCTCCCCGAAGCATTCGTTTATTATATACGTAATAGTCCTCAAAGTATATGATTATTGTAAGGAAAATTTCCATTTTAACTTGATTTGAGGACAAGATAAAAACTTCCATTATCCATCCAATGCAATGTTCACAATCGGAACATATAAAACGTCTTAAAAACGTTTTTTAAGCTCGATTGCACCAACTTTATTTCAACTTTAAGTGAGGTACGCGTTTTTATTTAGTTAGAAAAAAAATGAAGATAGACACATGTTTATAAGTCTTGCTTAAAACCAAAATAACGCTGATGCAACTGTGCCTTAAACATATTTTAGATGCCTTTTAAAGAGATATGAAAGGTTTAAGGCCCAGTTGTACCAACATTATTAATTTTGGCTTTAAGCAAGACTTATAAACATGTTTATCTTCATCTTTTTTTTTAACTAAATAAAAACGCGCACCTCACTTAAAGCTGAAATAACATTGGTGCCAAAATAACAATCGAGCTTAAGAGACGTTTTTAAGACGTTATATGTTTCGATTTTAAACATTGCACTGTCTGGATATACAATGGAAATTTTTATCTTGTCCCCAAAGCATGCGTTAAAATTGAAATCTTCCTTATAATAATCATATACTTTGAGGACTATTACGTATAAAACGAATATTTCAGGGAGAGTTCTTGAATTATACAATCTACATATCCAGACAGCACAATGTCCAAAATTAGAACATAAGACGTCTTAAAAACATCTTTTACGCATTCCTCCATATCTCTCTAAAAGGCGTCTAAAATATGTCTAAGGCCCAATTGCACCAGCGCTGTTTTGGCTTTAAGCGAGACTTAAACAGGTGTCTACCTTTATCTTTCTTTTGAAATAAATAAAAATACGCACTTCACAAGTCGAAATAATGTTGGGACAATTTCGAGCCTGAAATACGTTTTAAAGATGTTATATGTTCTGATTTTGAACATTGCATTGTCTGAATGTACAATAGAAATTTTTATCTTGTCCTCAAATCATGCATTAAAATTGAGATTTTCCTTATAATAATCACATGCTTTGAGAACTATTACGTATACAGGATGTTGACAAATCATCGCATTGGCGGGATACCGTCGGGTAGCGCGTGAAAATTTAAGAAAATTCCGTTTGTTTCAAGTCGATCCGACCATTAGGTCCCGAGTAACTAATTATTGAAAATTATTGATATTTATGGTCAATAAACGCGTGAGTCCAACGGAAAGTAAAAAAGACGCGCGCAGTGGGCATGCGTATCTCACTTAGAACCGAAATAACGTTGGTGCGATCGACTCCTTCGTGGCATGCCACCTTGTCGTGGTGAAGGGGCTCACCCGTGGCTCTTGAGAGACACGGGTGCCAAGAGCATGCCGTGCCCTCCTCTCTCTCGGAGGGAGTTGAGCACACCATGGGCGACAAGTGCGTCCTTAGAGGCCTTCAGGCCTTCGCTGGTAGGGGATGGCGACCCTGAATGCAAACGCCCGGTGGCACGGCACCGTTAGGGGGAGGTCTGCTCCCTGCCCATGACCAGGCGGGTCAGCTTCGGCTGATTGCGGCCTCGTTGGGGGCGGCCCTCCGGGTGCGGGCTTCGGCCTGGCCGGTGCGGGTCGCCCCCGGGGGGCAGCGGGGGGAGGGTCCGGGGAGGGAGTTCCGTCTCTCCCTAGTGACCAGTCGGGGGACCGCCGGCGTGGGCCTCTTTTTTCGTGTCAGTGACGCCTGTCCGGGCCGCTCGGACATATTCCGAGGCCGGGGCCGGGCGGGTGGGACCGTTGGGGCCGCCAGAACATATTTCTGGGTCGGGGTCCGGCGGTCGGTGAATTCTTGTTTTCGAGGGCAGCCCCCTCGCAATTCTTTTTTAATATGGAAGGACGACCTAATAATAAGGAAGACCTACCGTCCCAGGGAGAGCGGTCTCTCAGGGACTGGCGCAGTGCGGTTGCCGTCCCAGGCAGCACTGCGTCGTCATCGCACGATGGGCAATCCGTGATTTGCCCGCAGGGGTCACGGTGGATAACGCGTCTGCGAAGACTTCTAAGGAGAGTTTGTCGGATCCCGGCAGCCGAGGGGGGACGGGAGTGCGCCCTGGCCCATCCTCGTCTAAGATGGGGGACAATGAGATCACGATCGAGCTCATCTTCTAGCGTGGCCTCGGGACTTCAAGGATTGAAGAAGCAAGGAAAAGGAGACGTGAGTTGGAACTGGAGTGCGCGAGACTGATTAAGAAATCGATGTCTCGCAGTCCGATACCGTACTTGCTGACCATTCGGACGAGGAGTTTGCGCTGGATGACGACAACGATCTCCGCACATTCGAGGAAACCCAGTCTGAGGTGCCCGACGACGCGACGAATGAAATACCCAAGACGAGAAAGAGAGGCCGCCCTCCAACATCCGGCGATTATGTACAACTGGTGACCAAAAAGAAGGCAGTACTTGATCTTTGTAAGGAGGAAATGGAACTGGAACAGCTTAAAAGACTGAAGGAGCTGTCTTCAGGAGAGCTATACTCCAGCATGAAGTGGATCTGGAGACTGCCATCGAGGATATCAGGGACAACCCTAACGCGGACATCGCGAGTAGAGCTCGTGACAGCGCTCGTGACAGCTCGCGACAGAGCTCGTGAGAGCCTAGACGATGTCCTGAGAGTCTGCAAGAAAAGCAGGAACCTCAATAGGCAAGGCGTCAGGGATTTAAAACAGTAGGCAGTGCTGTCGTCCGCTGTCGTCGAGGTACTGAGGTCTCGGGTTGACGGCAGGATGGATCGGGACACCGCGTTACAACTTAATTCCATCCGGAAGGAATGGGAACAAACCCGGAGGGAATACAAGGAAGCGAAGGAAGAGATCACCAGACTTCGAAAGGAGTTGGACGAAGCCAAGACGACTGGCCCTAGAGAACGAAGGAGGGCAACAATAAGATACTCCTCCTCACCCTCTCAGGATAAGGAAGAGAGAAGAAACGCAGTGCTCAAACCAGGGGATGACACCTGGAAGGACGTTTCTTCGAACTACAACCCGATAATGACGAAGGACTGATTCCGATGGAGGTGGATGTGCAATCGGAGGAGGCCGAAACAAATAAGCCCAAAGAGAGAAAGGTGGTGCTCCCTCCGATCAATGGCCCCCGATAAGGCGTCCTCCGATCAAGGGGGTCGTGAAGATCATTGACGACAGGCCCCTGGAAGGGGTTAAAATTAAAGTTGTCGATCAAGGGAAGAGGAATCCTGTCGCCCCTCCTCCACAACCGACGGACGGTGTCCAGGCCATCATGGCTCAAATGATTCCAATGATGGAGAAATGGCTCCGTAGCAGTGTTGAGGCACTTGGCCTCGGGCGGAGGAACCGTCATAAGGACGATTCGGTTCCTGAACTTGGAGGTGGCCCCTCAAAAGACCGAAGCCATCTTCTTCCACGACGGTCAAGGGGGAAGTCCCCCACTTACAACCGTCGCGGTGGGCGGGGCGCAGATAGAGATCGGCCGGTACATGAACTACCTGGGCCTCACCCTCGACGGGATATGGTCGTTTGGGGAGCATTTCTCCAAGCTGGCTCCTCAGCTCACTACCGTTGTCAACCAGTGCAGTCGTCTCCTCCCCAACATCGGAGGACCGAATAACAAGGCCAGGAGACTATATGCTACAGTCGTGCATTCCGTAGCACTTTATGGAGCTCCGGTGTGGGCGGAAGTTGTCATGGACATCAAGTCCATCATGAGGAATGCTCAAAGGAGAATGGCGATTAGCTATAGGACGGTGTCCTACGCGGGGGCGACACTCTTGGCGGGGTTCCCCCCTTATGGATTGTGGTGACGCTTCATTCCGAGGTCTTCCACAGCATCAGGGAGATCCAAAGGGAAAGGGGCACGATCCGTCTCGATCCTAGGGAGAACCGGAGAGTCGCTGGCTATCGCGCGTCTCATAACGGACTGGAGGGTATGGTTGACGGATCCGTCAATCAATGGGGCTAGGATCATCCAAGCTATCCACTCGAGGATGCAGGGCTGGCTGGAGAGGAGCTGGGGCCATCTGACCTTTCACGCTACACAGATCCTCTCCGGGCACGGCTGCTTCGGGCACTATTTGCACCGGATCGGCCCAGAAGTCACGGCAAAGTGCCATCATTGTCCGGCGGACAATGATACGGCGCAACACACGCTGGAGGTATGCGAAGCCTGGACGGAGGAGAGACGTAAGCTGAAAGCAGTGGTCGGTGACGACCTGTCTCCCTATGCCCTCGTGGGAAGGATGTTGGACTCTGAGGACGCGTGGAAAGCATTTACCTTTGCTGGGAAAGTGATGGCGCGAAAGGAGGCAATGGAAAGGGAGCGTCGCGTGGAAGCCCCGGCGGAGGATAGAGCGGGATGACGGGGCGGTCAGGATGTTAGACGACATCCAAGAAGGCCGCAACGTAGGCGCCCGAGAGCGGCGCATTTGAGAGACTGACACTGGCGGGTAGCTTAACTTGGCTCCCCCCCCCCCCCGTTAGGTCAGTCTATGGAAGAAAGGAGACAGTTTGCTTTCTGTACCTCTTGACAGAAAGGAAATAGGTGACATGAGGAGAGGCAATGCTATCGACGCATCTTCTCTCGTGTGTTCGGACTCGTTCCGACGGAGCGGTCCTCTCTCTGAGGAGTATTGCACTCCTCAGAGCAAATACAAGGGACGATCCCCGACGGGGTTGGGGGGTCGGTATGGAGTGCCCCAATAGCTCACCTTGTGCGTGAGGGGCTCTTCCGCTCCCCCCTCTCTTCCTACGTTCGGTGTGAAATTTTGAAGGGGCGAGAATCTTTCTCGTCCCGTGGATGGCCGGCGGAGGAGGTGGTATCACCTCCGCCGAGCCAGTGGGAATTATCGCCTAAGGCGATTCTGCGCGGTGGGTGTCCCGGAATGCAATGTAGAGGCAGTATCCTGAGACACCCACGTGCTCAGCTGGAGGTGGTTTAGTGGGTATACCCTGACATGCACAACCGGGGAGAGAGACTAGCCCTCTCCAACGGGTCAGGGGAGTCCCACACTCCCCCGCCAAAGTCACCGGCGGCGAAGGGTCAGTGCGTAATGCATTCCACCTCCGAGATAAAAAAAAACGTTGGTGCAATCGAGTCTAAAAGACGCTTTTAAGACATTATACAGGTTGTCCCATTTTACAGTTTCCATTGCAATATCTCCTAATGAACGGCATTTTTGAAAAAATGTTTCAGACAAAAATTGCATAGTTTCAGGGGAGGGTCGTATGATAAAAATATGGACTTGATCTTGAGTTTTTCAAGGTCAAGTCGAGGTTACCTTGAATTTTTTAAGTGAAACCCGCTATTTTTCATAGCATATTCATATAGTTTACCTCGAGAGCTTTCCAAAATACTATATTTAAGTATATTTAGTATATTAAGTATATTTTATAAGTATATTTAGTATATTAAGTATATTTTCGTTAAATCCTTTTCGAGATATTTTAATTTTGTCATGACACTTTTTAATATAGAATTGGAAATACTTCATAAAGTATTCACATATCAATGACTTTACCTTAATTCTTCTAGACGAAGAATAATGAATGAAACGATTAATGTAAAAAAATTCATAGAATTAGGTTCAAAAATTTTATTGGATTTTGTAGTAAAGGCATTAATAAATTTTGCAAAATAACATATCTAAAAATTAATACCATTATTCGTTTCTTATTTTACATCTAAAATTTCAGGTAAAGTCATCAAAAACTGAATATTTTATGAAATATTTCATATTTTATATTAAAACGTTTCATTACAAAATTAAAATATCTCGAAAATTTTTTAACGAAAATATACTTAAATATAATGTTTTGGAAAGCTCTCGAGGTAAGTTATACAAATATGCAATGAAAAATAAGGGGTTCCACTTGAGAAATTCAAGGTGACCTCGACCTGACCTTGAAAAAGTCACTCAAGGTCAAGTCCATATTTTTATTATACGACCCTCCCCCCGAAACCATGCAATTTTTGTCTGAAACATTTTCTCAAAAATGCTGTTCATTAGGAGATATTGCAATGGAAACTGTAAAATGGGACAACCTGTATAATGTCTTAAAAGCGTCTCTTAGGCTCGATTGCACCAACGTTATTTCGGCACTAAGTGAGGTACGCGTGCCCCTGCACGCGCCTTTCTTACTTTCCGTTGGACTCGCACGTTTATTGACCATAATTATCAATAATTTTCAATAATTAATTACTCGGGACCTTTTTTTTTATTACGCTGTGGAAATGCATTACGCACCCCCCCCCCTCCAGTGCAATGGATGGGGAGTGTGGGACTCCCGAGCTTGGAGATCAGGAGCTAGTCTCCCAGCCCTCGCGTGCAAGGCCCGGTATACCCACTAAAACCACAGCGGGTGCTTACCTAACCGGCGCTTATGTGTGTGTTCCGAGGTCCACGACCGAGACACGCACGCGGTCAATCGCTAGCAGCGATTCCGTCCAATCTGATTTCGACGGAGGTGCACCACTTCCTCCGCCGAACATCCCAGAAGTGATCTTAACCTCCCACTATCGTTCGAGCGGGTGAGGGGGGCCGGGGAACAAGGAATCCCTTAACGTACAAGACGAGCTATTGGGATCCCCGATATCCCGGCCAAACATTCCCCCCTCCAACCCCAACACCGTCGGACGCTGTGCGTACTTTATTTAATCAACATCAGCAGGGATGCCGCCGTGTGTTCTTCATGTTATTGTCGTGTTAGAGTCCTGTTGCAACCCTATCACGCACCCTCTCTTCCCCCTTTTTAGGAGAGTATCTTGCCCCATGACAAGCAACCTCCTCTTTTCCCTTCTTCCTATTCTCCTATTTCCGGTCTGGGCGGAGGAGGATCGGGATAAATTCCTAATTCCCCTCCTGCCCAAGTTATCTCCCTCTAATGGGGCGATTCCTCCTCCTTCCTCGCTGTCTTGCAGCAGCATTGCCAGGGACTTCTCCCCTCCGCAGTCTTTCTGCCTCTTCCTTGCGGAGCATGACCCTCTCACAAAACCTGATCATTGATGTCCAAACTTCCTCCGTTTGGGTCATTTTATCCACAATCGTGAGTAGGTCGAGATCTTGACCGATTACTCCGATCAATTCCCCTCGTTCCTCTTCCCACGCCGCGCACTCCGCCAGCGTGTGCTGTGCAGAGTCCACAGGCGCCGGGCAGTGATGGCATTCCGGCGTCTCCTCTCGACCAATCCTATGCAGGAATTGGCCAAAGCAGCCGTGTCCAATCATGACTTGGGTGAGTCTGAAGGACAAGTGCTCCCATTTTCTGTCGACTCATTCCACAAATTTAGGCCGTATAGCCTCTCTGATCCTGAGACCATTCAAGGTGTGGTCACCCGTCCAGTCCCTCCATCGGACATATAGCCTTCTCTTGGCCATTGCTTTGATGGCATTAACTTGCCATGGAGAGGGGTCCCGCTCTTGCGTCTCCCGCAGCTCCCTTATGCGGTGGAAGGTCTCCGCATACATTCTTGCCGTCATCTCTAACGGCGAGATTCCTGCCAGTAACGAGGACCCTGCGAACGAAACCGTTCGGTATCCTCGTACCACTCTTATCGCCATTCTCCTAAGAATGGCTCTCAGTGTGGCCAAAATCCTTTTTGAGCCCTCGACCTCCTCCACCCATACAGGTGCGCCATAGAGCGCTACCGAGCTAACCGCCGTGGCGTATAGCCAGCGGGCCTTGCCCCCAGGATCTTCCAAGTTGGGCCTCAGCCTGGCACATTGATTTGCCACTGCCTCCAATCTAGGCATCAACCGCGTGAAATGAGGCACGAAGCTCCATCTTTCATCAATGGTAAGGCTTAAGTACTTTTGGTTGCTTACCATGACCCTTGTTCCGTCCACGCTTATATGTGAGACAGGCGGTCTACTCCGTGCACGATGTAAATAGACCGCCTCTGTCTTCTGTGGGGCCACCTTAAGATTTAGCGTCCCAATTTTTCTCATCACACCCGCGAGAGCCTCGTTCGCTCTTGACCGCGCTTCCGCCCAGTCCATACCCGCAGCCAGGATGACCGTATCAGCAAATTGTCTCGCAGTGCGGTGGTAGTGCTACTTCCGTCAAGACATCGTTGTAACCAAGGTCCCACAGTATCGGCCCAAGTACCGATCCCTGTGGGACCCCGCGGCGCATATCTCTCAAGTGTTGTGCTCCGGTCCTGTCCCTATAGCTGAGTCGCCTGTCTTTTAAGTAACCGAAGGATCCGCCGCAGATATAGAGGGAACTCATGTCGTTCAAATGCCTCTATTATGTGACCCCAGGGCAGGGTGTTAAATGCGTTCATTATGTCTAACGATACCGTTAAAACAACCCTGCTCTCCCCCATCTCTCTGCGTATGAAACCCCTCATGTGTAGGACGGCGTCAATTGTTGAAAGGCCCTTACGGAAGCCATATTGGCAGTTGTGCAAATCAGGACCCACCACCGACAGATGCTCCTGCATCCTGCCAGCGATAATTCTCTCCAGAATTTTTCCGAGTTCATCGATCAAGCAGATAGGCCTATAGGACGACGGCTGGTTTGCCCTCTTTACGCAGCAATATCAAATTTATCTGTTTCCAGTTCTTGGGAAATCATCCCGTTCTGAGACAATCATTCAGGATGCTCCTGAGTTTACTCCCCATGATCTTGTAAACGAGGGCTACCGCCTTGCTTGGGACCCCATCTGGGCCAGGAGCCGCATTCCTCTCACACATCTTGCGAATGTAACCTCCTCTTCCGTTACACTCCACCTCTCTTCCCATGGAGTTGGTTCATCTCCCTCGCCTGCGTCCTCCTGTTCGTCTACAGGTGGGTCCGGAAAGAGGGTATCCGTTACCCTCTCCAGCAGTCCTGTGTCAAGGCTTTCCGTTATGGGAAATGTCCACTTACGGAGCTTTCCTCGAATGATTTTGTATGCCAAACCCCAGGGATCACCAGGAGCGAAGTCAATAGCTCTTCCCAGGATTTAGCCTTCGCCTTGCTAATGGCAATGCCAAGCGCCTTTTTCGCCTCCTTGTAGGCAACTCTGTTCACCTCATTCCGTGCTGGAGCGCATCTCCCTTGCCGGGATCGGATCCATTTCCTTCTCCTCCTGATAGCTTCCCTCCTTAGGTCTGCTATCTCCTGTGACCACCAATAAGTGGCCCTCCTTGGTCTCACTCGGAGTCTTGGCATTACCACGTCACACGCTTGAAATACCGCTTTCCGGTATTTCTTTACCCTCCTTACGAGTGCATCCTCTACCTCTCTATTGCCCTGATCAGGCCATGTAATGATTATTAACGCAGCGATCATTTTGTCCTCGTCCAATTTTTTAGCGAACCACTTTTTAGGAGGGAGCCCGATGACCAGTCGGCTGCGTACCCCCTCTGTTGGCCACAAGAACCACTTCCACGTATACGTGGTCAGAGAGTGACTCCAAGTTGGATAACACCTCCCACCCCCGATCATTCAAGTAGCGCCAGGGGAAGCCCATATGAGGTCCACAATGGATTCCCCCTGAGTGCGCACACAAGTGCTCGCGTTACCGCGATTTACACAGTGCAAGCCATTGGTCGCAGCCCAGTCCATGACCAGATGGCCCCTCGCATTGGTCGACCTAGACCCCCACATTGCTGCGTGGGCATTAAAATCGCCCGCTACGATTATCGGGGCATTCCCAAAGGGCCTCAAGTCCCTCGTCAAACCGTCTAATTTGGCTTCTACCTCCACCAGCTCCAATCTAGGTGACAGGTATAAACTCACCAAATATACCTCCCCCCAACGGACCGCCACATACCACTCACTCCCCAATGTCCAGGTACATGGTACCGGAGAGTTGGTACGCTTCCACATGATGGCAGCAGAACCGTTCGCACTACCCACCCATTGAGGGTCCCCAGCGGGAATGCGATACGGCTCCGATATCAGTGTACGCTTGAATCACGCTCATCCATGAACTGCAACAACAAGTCTTGAGCTCGACGAGAATGATTCAAATTGATCTGCACAAGGCGTGCACCATTCATCGGGGTGAAAGCGACCCATTTATAGGTGTCCCCGCACCTTTCCTTTCTCTCGGAGGTCTCTTCTCCAGCGGAGGTAGACTTGCTGACACTGGGAGTGTCTCAATCTTCTCACTGTCTTCATCTTCTCACTGTCATTTTCCGCCCTTCCGGAGTCTGTGGGAGTGATAACCTCTTCCATTTCCATCGGAGTAGCCGCTGCATCCCTCTTGCGTTTTTCTTCCTCGGCAATTTGTCTACCGCTCGTCTTCGGGGCCTTACAAGCCATGCCTGCCAATCCTGTGGTTATGTGGACAGTTGGCATCCTTACGTATGACACAGCATGGCTTGTTCTGACAGAAACTCGCCAGATGTCCCTCCTCTCCACATCTATAATACAGGCCACTTCGGTCTGTAGTACTTTTGCAGGCGCTCTGTATATGCCCTCTTTGTAGGCATTTAAAGCACTGAAGCTGCCTAGGAGCTAGCATCTCCACACGAGAGGAGGTCCATCCTATTCTGATTTTTCCCATCGCCGTTACTCTGTTGGCGGCACTCAAAGGCATTGTACCCAGATAGTACCCAGACCATTTGGCGAGCTTCTCACCGGTCCCGTTCTGATCTCTTCAGTCTTGCATCCACCCAATGTAGAGATCGTCTCCTTGATCTCCTCAATGTCCGCGGATTCCAACACGTCTTTGATGCGTAACTCCGCCATTTTGATTGGACGCATTACCCTTACTTCTTCCATATCCTTTAAGGCTTCAGCCATTTTGTCTTTCAGAGCCGTCGCCTTTTCGCCTCCGTTCGGACCTGGAATCTCCAGTATGATCGCACCAGTTGCGGCCTTCTTTGGCCGCAGTGCCTGAATTCCAAGGTCTTCAAGTTTAATGTTTTCTCTCGCGACCTTCATAGCCTCAGAGAACCGGTCTGGAGGGCAGGACAGCGTGACCGCCGCTGTTCGAGGAGGCCTACGCTTTATCCCGCTACTTGCTCCATTCGTTTTCCCGTTCCCGGTCCCCTGCCTAAAGGTGGGTTGTTGTCCTTGCAACTGTCGTTGCTGTTGTGACCTTGCTTGTTGTGTCTTTGACACAACATTAGGCGTCTTGTCCGTACTCGCGATTTTGTTCTTCTTGCCGGCCTTCCTTTCGAGCGTGTCCATGTTTCCGCATCGGATCTCTCTTTCTTTTCAGCAACACTTTCTTGCTGCATCGGCGTTACTTTGATGTGATCCACAACGATGCCGCGCTTCTCCTTCTGAGGGACTTTTGCTGCACCCTTCTTTTCTCCAATGGGTTGTTTAAAACCCATCTTCTCCATTCGGCTCTTCAGCCACCCTTCTAGCATGGGCATCATTTCACCCAACATTTCTTTGGGCCCATATGCTGGTTGCGATGCTTTCGCACCTCCCGCCGCTTTTTTCTTTGTTTTATCCTGCACCTTCCCTTTATTCTTCGTGTCCACCAGTTTTACCTGGTGTCCCACTAACCACTCATCTGCCAGGATTTTAGCTTGCCCCTGTATCTTTGGGCGTATGGCTAGAGGCCAATTATCCCTATCCGCCATAACTGACTCTGCAGTTATCTTTTTATTGTCCTTCGAAGGATCCGTAGACAGGATTGTCTCCGAAGGAGAAACTATTTCCATATGAGGAGGATCAATCTCCATAGCGGAATCATCACCCCTCTCCTTTTTGGACTTTTCCTTCCCCTTCTCTTTCATTCTAGGAGGGCTCTCCGGAGACGACTATGCGGAATCAGAGTCCGCAATATGTTTGATTCTTCTACTCCTGCCCCTTGAGCGCTCCTCTTCTAACTCTTTTTTCAGCTTTTCCATCTCTTTTTTAGCTTCATTAGCCTCAATTTTGGATTGCTCCAATTCATCTTTAAGAGTCCTGAGTTGTCTGGGCACATTCGCATCAGAAGGGTTATTCGCACGTGTGCGCAGCACCTCTACCGCAGCAGATGCTATAACTGCCGCGTGTTTCAGCCCTTTCTGGCTTGTACCCTTAAGATTGCAACTCGTTTTCGCGACTATTAGTACCTAAGCGAGCAGCTTCCTAGCCCTGTTGGACACATCTGCGGACACATCTGCGGTGGGGGCCTGTTTCAAATTGTCCACAGTGTTGTCGAAATCAACGTCCAAGTTCGAGAGTAGTTCCCCATAGGATAACTCTCTCAACGCCTTCACACTTTTCAGCGCTTCCTCCTCCTTCAACTGCTCATTATAGGCTCTTTTTGGAACAGCAAGTTTCCTATACTGCCTAGTAGTGGGCGGTCTTCCTCTCCCCTTTTTTACAGGTACAGACCCCCTATCTATCCTTTCTTTTCCTTTTCTTGGTCTGTCCATCCATTACTACGTCTGAACTACCCTCAGACTCCTCTGACTCTAACTCCCTCATAGAGTTGTAGTTCTCTACATCAATTACTTCCCCAACGTTTTCGTTAGTGTCACATCTATATCATCCTCATCCGTAGTGCAAACTATCTTTCTCTTTTCATCCAATGCCGATTTTCTGCGAGCCTTCCTGGCACTTTCCGCTGCCAGGACTGACTCGCTTTTTATTGAAGTCACACTAGAAGTAGAGCTCCTTCTGGAGCTTCTCTCACTTCCTTTCTTTGAGCTAGCCGGTTCAGGCTTATCCGACCTCAGACTGGTCGAACTTCTCAAGCTTCTCAAGCTGCTCGAACTCCCAGACCTCTGCAGCATGACGCTGCAACTAAGCATCGACACAGGAATAGCGGGAAGTCCCGCCGCCTCCCTCGCCGCCTCCTCCACCTTATTCAGATTAATATTCATAGTTTGTTCTGTCATTTTTGGATTTAACCCCACCACTCGCTGCAGCTTTGCTTCTCCGGGTATATCCGCACCGACCAACCGCACACGAGACATGACCGCATGCGAGTTGGCCGGGCCCCAAGTTCCCCCGGGGAGAAGGGTATGGCCTACGTCACGGGCGCGATCCCGAAAGATCGCATGTCGCAGCCGTGACCGACCTCCAGCCCCCTACAATCTGAAGACTTCGGGGGTCCCACGCCTCCGACTCGTGGGCACCAACACCAAGCGCAGTCACGCGGAGGGCCCCACGGACGGATGGGGCGAAAGAGGCTATACCCCTTCCATCGCCTTGCCCGCCGTGGCGACCAGCAAATATCCGGAATGAGAGAAGTCTCATCACCGGACAAAACACCAAATTGCCCAGCATCCCGCTTCGGAAGGGATGCAGTCACGGGAGCTGGATACATCTTCCTCAACAGCCGTCCAGACCCCGACCCAGGAATATGTCCTGATGGCTCTGAGTGGTTCCACCCGCCCGGCCCCGACCTCGGAATACGTCCGAGCGGCCCAGACGGACGTCCTCTTCTTACTCCACCCGGCCGTACAGGGACGGGGCCCCCTCCCCCATCAGGGGGAAGAGAGGGGGCCACCGCGCACTGCGGGCCGGGCACTGCTCCGGCGTGATGTTCGCCGCTCCCAAAACAAGGGCATAAAGCCACCGGTGAGAAGGCTCCGGTCTACACCGGCAGCCCTCCATCTGGCCAGAGAGGGGAGACAAAACTCCCTCAATGGCCCTCCCCTCCAAGACCCCAACCCGAGCCGGACCGAAGTCCGCGCCCGGAAGCCGCCACCGGCCGAAACCAGCGCGCCTGGTCACGGGCAGGGAGCAGTCCTCCCCCTGTCGGTGCCGTGTCACCGGGCGTTGGAATCAGGGCGCCATCCCCTATCAGCGTGAGACCGAAGCCCCTCACAGCCTGCTGAAAGCCAATCACCTTCCTACCGGGAAGTGTAGTGTGTTCTTGGCACCCGAGACTCGGGTGAGCTCTTTCACCGCGTCAAGGTGACACACTATCGAAAGGGATTACTCGGGACCTAATGGTCGGATCGACTTGAAACAAACGGAATTTTCTTAAATTTTCACGCGCTACCCGACGGTATTCCGCCAATGCAATGATTTGTCAACATCCTGTATGCGTAATAGTTCTCAAAGTATGTGATTATTATAAGGAAAATCTCAATTTTAACGCATGATTTGAGGACAAGATAAAAATTTCTATTGTACATCCAGACAATGCAATGTTCAAAATCAGAACATAACATCTTTAAAACGTATTTTAGGCTCGAAATTGTCCCAATATTATTTCGACTTGTGAAGTGCGTATTTTTATTTATTTCAAAAGAAAGATAAAGGTAGACATATGTTTAAATCTCGCTTATAACCAAAACAGCGCTGATGCAACTGGGTCTTAGACGTATTTTAGACGCCTTTTAGAGAGATATGGAGAAATGCCTAAAAGATGTTTTTAAGATGTCTTATGTTCCAATTTTGGACTGTCTGGATATTTTGTGCTGTCTGTAGATATTGTATAATTCAAGAATTCTCTCTGAAATATTCGTTTTATACGTAATAATCCTCAAAGTATATGATTATTATAAGGAAGATTTCAATTTTAACGCATGAGTTGGGACATGCTTTGGGGACAAGGTAAAAATTTCCATTGTATATCCAGACAGTGCAATGTTCAAAATCGAAACATATAACGTCTTAAAAACGTCTTTTAGGCTCGATTGCATCAACGATATTTCAGTTTTAAGTAAGGTGCGCATTTTTGTTTAGTTAAAAAGAAAGGTGAAATACACATGTTTAAAAGTCTCGCTTAAAGCCAAAATAACGTTGGTGCAATTGCCAAGTGTACCTTAAACATTCTTTAGACGTCTTTTAGAGAGATATGGAGGCATGCTTAAAAGATGTTTCTAAGACGTTTTATATTCCGATTTTGGACATTGTGCTACCTGGATATATAGATTGTATAATTCAAGAACTCTCCCCGAAGCATTCGTTTATTATATACGTAATAGTCCTCAATGCATATGATTATTATAAGAAAAATCTCATTTTTAACGTATGATTTGAGGACAAGATAAAAATTTCCATTGTCCATCCAGACAGTGCAATGTTCAAAATTGGAACATATAATGTCTTAAAAACGTTTCTTAAGCTCGATGCACCAACGTTGTTTCAGCTTTAAGTGAGGTGCGCGTTTTTACTTAAAAAAGTGAAGATAAACACATATTTAAAAGTCTCCCTTAAAGTCAAAATAACGTTGGTTCAACTGGGACTTAGACATTCTTTAGACGTCTTTTAGAGAGATATGAAAGCATGCCTGAAAGTCGTCTTTAAGATGTTTTATATTCCAATTTTGGACATTGTGCTGTCTGGGTATATAGATTATATAATTCAAGAACTCTCACCGAAACATTCGTTGATTATATATGTAATAGTCCTCAAAGTATATGATTATTATAAGGAAAGTCTCAATTTTAACGCATGATTTGAAGACAAGATAAAAATTTCATTTATCCATCCAGACAGTGCAGTGTTCAAAATCGGAACATATAAAACGTTTTAAGTGCTCGATTGCACCAATTTTATTTCAACTTTAAGTGAAGTGCGCGTTTTTATTTAGTTAGAGAGATGAAGATAGACACATGTTTAAAAGTCGCTGGTAAACAACTGGATTTTAAACCTTCCATATCTCTCTAAAAAGCGTCTAAAATATGTCTAAGGCCCAGTTCTATCAGCATTATTTTGTCTTTAAGCAAGACTTATAAACATGTGTCATCTTTTTTCTAATTAAATAAAAACGCACACCTCACTTAAAGCTGAAATAACGTTGATGCAATCGAGCTTAAGAGACGTTTTTAAGACGTTCCGATTTTGAACATTGCACTGTTTGGATGGACAATGGAAATTTTTATCTTGTCCTCAAATCATGCGTTAAAATTGAGATTTTCCTTATAATAATCACATGCTTTGAGAACTATTACGTATACAGGGTGTTAACAAATCATCGTATTGGCGGGATACCGTCGGGTAGCGCGTGAAAATCTAACAAAGATGCCGTTTGTTTCAAGTCGATCCAACCATTAGTTTAAAAAATAAAAAGAAATGGTTACGTTTGGTGAGATACTTATATAACGCATAGTTCGAGGTCACATTTTCTTTGAATCATTATAGTACTAATAATAACATATACCGGAGAATTATATAGGACTCAAACCATGCATTTAATATATACATGTTATGTTCTCAAACCATATATTTAATATATGGATACTTTGAGTCCCGACCTCAAAATATACAAAAGTCTCCAAAATATTCATTCGCTTGAAATTTTGTCCCCAATGCAAACGTTTAACACACACACACACACACGCACGCACGCACGCCCGCCCGCCCGCCCGCACGCACGCACGCACGCACGCACGCACGCACGCACGCACGCACGCACGCACGCATATATATATATATATACACTAACAAGGAGAGGGCGCGGGGACCGGGAAACGGATTGGAATGAAACGTACAAGGGAATCTTACACTCGTCGGGTCACCGATTTCTTTTTAACTTGGCAGGTAGGTTGTGTGAGTATAGATATGTAAAAAGCTAACGGAGTCGACGCACTTCTCTTGAGGGTATATATACGTTTACAAAAAAATGATAATAAAATGCAGATGATTACAATAAAAATCACAAGCCTGTGTTTTACCTGTTTTTATGATTTATATTATCCTGAAATTTGTAAAAAAGAGAGCACAGAACAAGATGAATGATTTTTATTATCATCTGTATTTTCATTATCATATTTTTTGTAAACGTATATACCCTCCTGTATTAATAAATATATCATTTATTTCTTTATATTTAATTTTTAATAAATATGTTGCCCTAAACAAACACACACACACACATACACCCACACACACACACGCGCGCACGCACGCGCACGCACGCGCACGCGCACGCACGCGCACGCACGCGCACGCACGCACACGCACACACGCGCACACACGCGCACACGCGCGCACACACACACGCGCGCACACGCGCGCACACACACACACAGACACGCGCACACACACACACACACTTATTAAAGGCACGCTTATTATTTGCACTGGCCATTATTTAAAACAAATCAAAAAATAAAATATATAATTGTCCGTTTATTAATATTAATGGTAAATACTTTTATGCATATATAATTAAAAAAAACGGTGTAAAAAAAGTTATAAGAACAGTGGGGCGCGAACGCGCAAAAATTTATAATAATTCCTCAAATAAATAAACCCTCAAAAGTTCTAGCGTAGCGCCTAATCTGCTGCGCCACGCCGTCGCTTGAAAATGGCTCTACTATACTGATACTTACGGAACGCGTAAAAATTCAATTTTGATTTCTCGAAAACGCTTAAGAGGTGCGTCGTCTCCGTTGGCTATTTTACGTATCTATACTCACACTACCTACCTGCCAAGTTAGAAAGAAGTCGGTGATTCGACGGGTGTAAGGTTCCCTTGTTAGTTTCAGAAAGAATTATATTTGTAATATTATTATTACAAATTTATAATTATTATAAATTTTTAATAAATATTACATTGGAGCACTTGAAATAATATTTTTTCGTTAGTATTTTTTTGTATATAGAACGTCAAAGCTCCAATGTAATATTTATTAAAAATTTATAATAATTTATTATAAATTTGTAATAATAATATTTGGTCGCGAGTCGTGCAAACTCGTGAACGCGAGAAGGAAATTCGGGCAAGTGAGTGAAGAAAGAGTTTCGCCTATGAGCGGGTAGAATGTTACGCTTTGAAGCGCGTGGAATTTCGGGAAGGAAAAGCACAACACAAATTCATACGCAAAAAAAGAAACAGTAAGTCAGAAAAAACACTATTTACAGTATATTTTACAGTTTGTACAATTTTATAACAGCGAGAGATGTAAGCGCGGAAGCACTCCGAGTTAACGAATCCCACGATTACTCCGAGTCGACCGTAACGGAAGGAACGAGTAGATCCGAACGAAGCAGAGATACCCGAAGTGTTTTGTAAGCTCTCCGAACAGCGACTAGACGGTTTTCGACGAAACACGGCTCGCGGATTTCTAAGAATCATGCGGGCGCTTAGCCGCTACTGACTCGTCAATTCGAGGAACGTATGATCTTCACGTGTCCCGAGCGTCGGCTCCCCATGTTTTGGGAAGTCGACGCTCGTGACAATACAAAAATTGTTAGCATTCGGCGAGCATTGGAATCCGAAAATTCTAGAATGCGAATGTTCTCGAAAGCGAGATCGAATTATGACGACTTAACGCAATTCTGAACAATATTACAAATATAATTTTATAAGAATTTAATATTTAATCATTTTTTAAAGGTAATGTTACGTCCAGTGGACTCCGCGATTTCTCCCATCCGGACAATGGAGGAGAAAACGAACTATTCTCCCTCGAATTCATAACGCGTTAAGAGCGTGGGAGCGGCGACTGGCGACCCACAGGTGGACTACCAGACTTTTGAAAAAATAAAAAGTAATAAAAGAGGAGTCAATAAAATTCAGAAAGAAATCACTCCCACCTGTGGAATCGATGGGCGTCGATTCAATCTAGATCTAATCGGAGATTTTCCCAGGGCGCCCAAGTGAGTCACGAAACCGCGGATACAATCCACGACCGCTCTTAAATTAACTCTCTTGTCGCGAGAAAAGTCGCGACACAAGAAAAATCGCTTGGGCCCCCCTCCGAAGAATCACCCCATAATTCTTATTGTTAGTTTAAACTTTTGGAAAAGAGATACGTTGACCGAGTCGTAAAACCAAAAAGGTTTTACGATCAATCTGCCTATAAGAACGGATAAACAATTTTTTATAGCCGATTCTCCACTTAAAATTAAGAAGGACGAAAAGCGTTCAGCGAATCAGGAGCGCAAATCCAACACCCCGACACACCCACCCACCAATTTTTTTTGAATATAAACCCTCAATTTCGAGGGGTGAG
>JAJVSH010000249.1:134323-147914 GCA_021460005.1 Tetramorium alpestre | reverse complement strand
TCGGATCAAGCATAGAATGCTTGGGAGAATTTTCCCCCTCCCCTAGGTCCGATCAATTCAGGCCCATTTCCCCTACCAATTCCACTTCGAGTGTAGAATTCCCAGTGGAAGAAGTCCCACTCCCGCCCCTCAGGCCTCGACGGTTGTCTGAGGAGGAGTTTGCAAACTCGCTGCTCTCCTTCCCGGAATGTTCCGGTCCTCTACCCCCACATCCCATAGCCCTCACTCCGGATCCCGTCGATCCTGAAACCCTCCGCAAGATTGTTCAAAGTTCTCCTCCCGACCAGATCATCCCTGTTTTCTTCTCCCTAGACACCCACCCTCGCTTAGTCCCAGTCTCCCACTTCTTCCATTTATTTCCCCCCTCCACAGTCTCACTCCACGAAATCCGACAACAATAGCACGCGCCACACACACACGCACACGCACACGCACACGCACACGCACACGCACACGCACACGCACACGCACACACACACACACACACATACACACATATTTCAAATAAAAATAGTGAACTATTAATGTATTATTCATATTTAGTATCTTATAATAAAATTCTTATGTTCCTAGAAATAAAAATTTTNCTACCTAACTTTCTATTTANTTCTATAAATAANCATGCATTTTGTTTATTATAAGATTTTTNGCNCAAAATTTATCCACGTACTATGGGCGANAGTGAACNAGCTCATACTTAGTTATATTTATTTTAATTTGTAACTTCAATGTATCCCCTAATTTTGTCGGTTGATAAAGAATGTAATTAGTTTATCTAACAAAGTGTTTCTTTTATTTTAAAACCCTCGATTTGTCTCGTCCTACTCATCCCCGTCAAAAGAGTCGCACTAGGTCCTATCCCAGGTAAAAGAGATTGAATTCTCTTACCTAAAAAAGGGACCGCCGAGCGCGTTGTTCCGCATTTGGCGTCATAGCGTCTGTCTCAGACGTTGACCCAAATTCGGAGCCTCGAAACGTGTCATCGGCTCGCCCGCATAAACGGGCGAGGTAACAAAAGGTGCCGTTACGTCCTTCCATCCCCACCTTCTCCTTACCCTCGGGAAGCCTTTCCTTCGCTTCCCGATCTTTCAAAAAAAAAAAAAAAAACAACTTCCCGGGTCTGGACGTAACAGTAATATTTCCCAAAAATTAAACATAAAATTTATTAAAAGAAACAGTTTTATTATTTAAATTTTTATTCAAATTTTATATGACTAAAAATAAAAAATAAAATAAAGAATTTCTAACGAGAATTGAACTCGGATCGGCGGCTCAAATCCGCTGCCGCAGCTGCTGCGCTGCGCTGGCTCGACAAAAATATGTCTTATGCACCGGTACATTACCCGCTCGCTTATTTTTAAAGTCGTTTTTCTCGAAAATGACTGAGAAGTGGGTCCTATTGTTTTATTACAATAAAGTGTTGATGAAGGACTTTCATAAAACTAAGTTTCATTTTAATCCGTTTTCCGATCCTCGCGCCCTCTCCTTGTAAGTCATAAAATTAGCGCAACAAAAATTTATACCAAAATTTCACTCAACTTCAAATCATAACTTCGCGAAAACTTATTGTATTTGAAAAATTTTTTTATTTTGAAGCTTGAAGTCTCTACTAAAGGGAAATTATCAGATTTTGAGCTTCTCCTATTCCCTTTTCGCCATTTCTTCAAAAGTAAGGACGTGTTTTGCAAAAATTTTCATAGTTTGACGCTCTCCACGGGCTACATTGAATTTTTTTCGCAAATTTTATAAGAATTATCGTAAAATATGAACTTTTCCTTATAAATTAAAAAAAAATTGAAGTCTGTACGATTTTTCTTTGACGGAGTGACGACAGATAAAAGGACCCCGCACAAAACCAGGGGAAAAAGCTTTTAGTCAAATCAACTAAAAATTATAGAAATATGTTCTACATAACACTGATCAAAAGTTGTCTTGTGCACTAGGTCCAAAAAACACCGTTATCGAGAATTTGGAGGGTTTGAGGTACGATTATAATTGTACTATTGATCTCAGGATAACTTTTGATCAGTGTGTTTTGTCGAACATATTCCTATAATTTTTAGTTGATTTGACTGAAAGGCTTTTTCCCAATTTTGTGCGGGATCCTTATCTATGCATTTTAGTCTGTTTATGCTAGAGCTCGGAATACCCGATTAAACGGGTACCCACCCGTCCGCCCATTATCCGTTGCATACGGTTCCGCGGGATCAGGTATTCCGAACTCTAGCATAAACATACTAAAATGCATAGGTAACTTTGATCCGTCGTAACTCTGCCAAAAAAATCGTAGATTTCAATTTTTTTTAATTTGTAAGGAAAAGTTCATATTTTACGATAATTCTTATAAAATTTGTCAAAAAAAATTCAGTGCACTCCGTGAAGAGCGTTAAACTATGAAAATTTTTGGAGACAAAACCTGTCCTTACTTTTGAAGAGATGGCGAAAAGGGAACAGGAAAAGCTCAAAATCTGATAATTTCTCTTTAAAGTAGAGACTTCAAGCTTCAAAATGAAAAAAAATTGTTCGAATACGATAAGTTTTCGAAGTTACAATTATGTTGGATTGGCGGTTGAGCCACCCGTTTTTCTTTTCGATTGACGTGACGTGTTTAGGTTTTTTTTGGGGCGACGACGTTGCCGGTCGCGACGAGTAGGCAGTAGGAGTAATGGGGAGTAGTAGCGCAGTGAACGCCGTAGAAGTAAGATCTCAGATCGATAGAGAAAATATATTCGACTTTCTTTTGCGTTAATGTATGTATTTCATCGTAACAGGACGAGGATTTAATGTTTTGATTCATGAAATAGCAGTTTTCGATATTGTTCGAGAAGATGGAAAAAGTAAAGAGAGTGCGAACAGCTCATCGCCGTGCGTTTACTAAAGCATTAAACGGATTGAATGCGTTAATGGGTGGAATTGGTGGAAAATCGTCGAGAAATTATAGTGGTTTTCCAATTGCTCGAAGAAAGGATACGAAATTTGGAAGCAAGTACACAAGCCTTTATGGATTTATTGTTTGAAACACCTGATTCGACGGACGAAGATATTCAAAAGGAATACGACGACGCGGACAGTATAAAAGCCAGTTCATCGCTGCAAAGTTGCAGATAGCCGATTACGATGATACGAGGGAAAATCGTGTGCGTTCGATGAATGTATCCAGTGAAACAAGAGACAGTAAAAAGTCGTTTAAGTTACCGAAGATCGAGCTAGCCAAATTCAGCGGAGACGTGCAGGAATGGTTACATTCTTGTTCTGGAGCTTATTTAAAAAAATTCATGATGACGCGAGTATTGTGTATGAAGATAAATTCGTGTATCTTATACAATCGATGGTTCCTGATTCTCGTGCCGCCGATTTAGTGAAGAGCTATCCGCCCACCGCTGAGAATTATAATAAGGTAATTAACAGCCTAAAGAATCGTTTTGCACGTGATGATCTACAAATCGAAGTATATGTGCGCGAGCTTTTGCAACTCGTTTTGCAAAATGCATTGAAATACAAGACTCTTTCCCTTACAAGTTTGTACGATAAGATTGAGTCGCATTTAAGAGCGCTCGAATCTCTGGGCGTTACCACGGACAAATGTGCAGCGATGCTGTTTCCGCTTGTAGAATCATCGTTACCAGAAGACATTTTACGCGCGTGGCAGAGAAGTTCCGTAAACAATGCCGCGTTGCAAAACAATGATAATGTGACGTTTCAGTGCAAGGATCGATTGACGCAACTTATCAAGTTTTTGGAAGGCGAGGTACAAAACGAACTGCGGATTTCTATGGCGATCAAAGGTTTTAATCTAATGGCAGATAATGCGGACAGTGAGAAAAAACGACGATCGAAAACGCGCGCGAAGAATGAGGATGTTCCGACAGCGGTAGGATTGCTGACGACAAAAAAAAAGAACAGTACGTGTATATTTTGCAATTCTAACCACGAAAGTGCGCGTTGTGAAAATGCCAGAAAAATGAGCCTCTCTGAAAGACGAGAGCATGTGAAAAAGCAGGGCGTTTGTTTTAACTGCCTTAAAGCCGGATATAATTTTAAACAGTGTCAGGTCAAATTGAACTGCAGCTGGTGTTCGAAGCGTCATGTGCTTTTGATGTGTCCTAACATAAAGAAAAAGGACAAGGACAGCGAGATTGATTCTAAACCAAAAGACTTTGAGAAAACGAATAGTGATTGCAATCTTGCAAATCTTTCAAGTGATCCGGAAGTGTTAATGCAAACGTTGTGCGTGAAATTACGGAACGAAAACAGAGAAATTACTGTTCGCGTTATTATTGATACCAGAAATCTTACATCGCCAAGGAAGCGGCTGAACATCTGAGTTACGAGCCAATTGCCGAGCAGACGATGACACACTCCCTTTACGGTAGACAAAAATCGGACGCAGTACGACAAAAGAAATATCGGATTCGTTTGAGTAGTCGAGATGACAATTATCGCTGCAATTTCGTCGCGCTGGATCAAGCTGTGATTTGTGAGAGAGTACCGCTGTTAAAAATCGGAGAGTGGGGGCGAGAGCTGAAGAAATTCGACATCGATGTAAGTGATCGGCATAGCAAAGGAGAGTCGATTTCAGTGCTTATCGGTGCCGACGTTGCCGGCAAGTTATATACGGGCCGTATTCATGTTCTGAAAAACATCGTAGTCGCAATAGAAACGTATCTTGGTTGGACAGGGTAAGGTTCCCGGAATTGGGACAAAAGAAAACGCCGCGACGACTGCTATATCGCTGTTTGTAAACAAAGACGAGATCGCGGACATATGTCGTTAGAAGTTTTAGGAATATGTGATCCGATCGAGACGAAAACACAAGAGAGAGAGAGAGAGAGAGAGAGAGAGAGAGATGCCGATATGCAAGAAGCTTTTCTGAAGACCGTGCAAATTAACGAAGAGGGGCGATATGAAATACAGTTGCCGTGGTTGGAGAATCACCCTGCTTTGCCCCATAATAAAGAGATGGCTAAGTATCGGTTGCAATCTACCGGAAATTGAAGGCCGAGGATTTGTATGCAGATTATAATGCAGTTTTTGACGAATGGCTTACTGAGGGGATCATCCAGTATCCCAGTACAAGAAGAGAATGATTGGGGCTATTATCTATCTCATCGTCACGTTGTGAAGGCAGCACGACAAGAATTCGACCAGTGTTTGACGCATCAGCCAAGGAGCGGACGTCGCCGTCGCTCAACGAGTGTCTACACAAGGGTCCAAATTTGATAGAATTACTCGCGTCCATTTTTTTGCGCTTCAGAGAGAATAAAATCGGAGTCGTATCAGATATTAAAAAAGCATTTCTACAAATTAGTATTGACAAAAAAGATCGAGATTTCTTGCGTTTCTTGTAGTTCGATGCAGCAGGAAATATAATTGTTTTCAGACGTAGAGTCGTTTTCGGAGTCTCATCGAGTCCCTTTATTTTGAGCGCAATTATTAATTTGCATTTGAGTAATTACATGAAGTCTGTGAAAAATTCTAATAACGATGTTTCGACGAAAAATATTAAAAGATTGTTAGAAAGCTTTTACGTTGACAATTCAGTAACAAATGTGAATACGCGAGAAAGTTCGAATAGCTTCGTCTCAGACGTGAAAAGACTGAAGTCGCAGCTGGTTTTGATTTTCGAGGGTGGGAGTATAGTGACGATAATTCCCAAGACAATCAGACGATAGTATTAGACGATAGTATTATTTGAGATAAGAAGGCTGATACATTAACAGTAAAAGTAACAGATTTTCCAGAGTTGCATGATTTGAAAATTACGAAAAGTAGTATTCTTTCTTTTGCACATCGTATCATTGCACATTCGATCCGCTAGGTTTTGTATGCCCTGTTATGCTTTGCCCACGAATTCTGTTACATGAAACTTGGAGTGAAAATTTGACGTGGGATGACGAAGTCCCGGACGATTTAAAAAGTAGATTTTTGAAATGGATGAAAGATTTGAAGGATCTTAATAAGATCAAAGTTCCGCGACGTTTTTTGGGGCAAATTTCGGAATCGGATAAGTTTGCATATATTTTGCGATGCTAGTAAAATCGCATACGCTACAGTTATTTTCATTCGCGTGGAAAACATTGAAGGCGTGAAAGTTCATTTTGTTCAAGCGAAAACGCGAGTTGCGCCTGCTAGGAAGGGCACTACAGATGCGCGAACAAGCATACCACGTTTAGAGTTATTAGCTGCAACAATAGGCGCTAGATTGGCGAGAAGTGTATTAGACGCGCTTAATTTTAAAATATTAAAAACGTTTTATTGGAACGATTCCTCGACCGTATTAACAAAGAGAATGGATTCAAAGAGAATGTAATTGAGCTACGTTTGTGTATAATCGAATAAAAGAAATACGTATGCTATCGGATCTCGTGTGTTGGCATCATGTTCAGGACCGTTTAAATCCCGCTGATTTATCATCGAGAGGCTGTACGGTAAAACAAATTATCTCCGAGATGATGGGACCCGAATGGCTATATGAAGCAATGGAAAATTGGCCAATACATATAGAATGGTCGTGCGATGAGGATGAGGTCAGGAAAGAATTAAAGAAAACCGCGATAAAGAAAAAAATCCGTTTATTCGCTCATAGTGCTAAAAGGAAGAAGCAAGAAAGAGAACGAGTTTTTCAATAAATTTTCGAACTTTAATAAAATGATAAGAGAGTTTGCTTATGTACGACGGTTTTATTGTAATTGCCGAGAAAAAAGGGAGAGTCGTGTGAAAAGTGAATTGTTGTTTAAAGAAGCTCAAATGTCACGTATTCTATTAAAATTAATTCAAGCCGAATGTTTTATTGACGAATTGGATGCACATGTGAAACACCTTAATGCGTTCAGAGATAAAGACGATTTAATTCGACTAAATTCGAAAATTGTTCTGCGCGACGATGTTTATAATTTTAAATGTCCTATTGTACCACCCGGTAAACATCGAATTATTAACTTAATTATCAAAGAAAAGCATGAAAGCTTAAATCATGCCGGTGTAAAGATTTTGATGAATGCATTGCGTGAAGAGTATTGGATCATAGGCGGTCGTAAAGTAATTCGATCGGTGATTACGAAGTGTGTAAATTGTCGCAGACATGACGCGAGGCCTCTCCAGACAGTTAGTGCACCATTGCCCTTAGATCGTGTAAAAGATGCGGCCGTTTTCGAAGTTATTG
The DNA here is from genome assembly GCA_021460005.1 of Tetramorium alpestre. Taxonomy (NCBI): domain Eukaryota; kingdom Metazoa; phylum Arthropoda; class Insecta; order Hymenoptera; family Formicidae; genus Tetramorium; species Tetramorium alpestre. The sequence continues at coordinate 140,752 of JAJVSH010000249.1, read as the reverse complement.
GTGTAGATTTCACCAGGCCCATTTATCTTAAAGGCGGTCAAAAATCATGGATCTGTTTGTTTACGTGTGCAGTTTTTCGTGCAGTACATTTTGAACTCGTGACATCGTTGTCCACTGCAGCGTTTCTTATGGCTATTCGACGTTTTATTGCGCGATGTGGAAGACCAAATGTGATATATAGCGATAATGGCACAAACAATTTTGTCGGATTGAATAATATGTTAAAGCATCTTGATTTTGAAAAATTGTCTCGAACGTTAGCCACCGAACAAATTCAGTGGAAGTTTAACCCTCCCGCTGCGGCATGGTGGGGCGGATTTTGGAAGAGATTAAATGGAGTTTTGAAGCGATTATTGCGACGAACGCTTAAAAGATCTTGCCTTGATTACGAAGAGATGTTGACGGTCTTGTTAGATTGCGAGGCTGTGATTAATTCTAGACTAATTACTTTTCTTTCCGAAACCAAACAGGATTTTTGCCTATTTTGCCTATAACTCCGTCTATGTTTTTGCAAGAGATAAAAGAGATCGGAATATTAGATTTAGACAAAATAGAGAAATACGATTTATCCAAGAGATACTTGTATCGTCAGAAAATCAAGGATGATTTACGCCAAAGATTTCGAACCGAATATTTAGGTGCATTGATTCGAAAATCGAACGCGAAAAATATACATGATATCAAAGTCGGCGATATAGTTTTAATTGAAAGTGAAAACGTAAAGCGTTTGGATTGGCCTCTAGCGCATGTCAAGGAATTGATCACGGGTAAAAATAATAATGTTAGAGTCTCTCGATTGACTACTGTTAAAGGCGAGTTAATTAGGCCAATCCAAAGACTTTATTCATTAGAGTTAAGGTATGAGAAGAGTGAGTCCAAGATGGACGAAATTATTGCGGACAAATGTAGAGATTCCAGAAGATTCAAGGAATATGAGAGTTGTGCTCCAGATATTTGTGGAGCAGATGTGTGCGCAGTCACGATAATGAACCATATGTAACGCGAAGTGATAAAAAAGTTAAACCACTAGAAAGATTGTCCTATACTTTAGTTTTTTTTCTCATTAATCTGGATATAACCGTATATGTTGTTTTGCGATTTCAATTGATGTATTTTTCGTTTTGTTACATAGTGTTTTATAATGTCATTCTTTTGTATTTTAATTTGTCATATATGAAAGTAAGAAATAAAGAAGATAATATAAAACAGACAAATAAGTATTTTGATACAAATAATTATTTGAATACAAGTAAATATTTTAATACAAATAAATTTTTTTTTAATACTTGGCGCTNCNAAACCGAATAANTTAGTATGTAATTTAGTTTATAAGAAATTATTGCTAAAATATTAAAGAACTTAATGAAAATATTTATTCGGTTTGGCAGCGCCAAATATTAAAAAAAATTTATTTGTATTAAAATATTTACTTGTATTCTAATAATTATTTGTATCAAAATACNTATTTGTCTGTTTTATATTATCTCCTTTATTTCTTACTTATATGGCCGCACAATAACCGTTTTTGTAGGTGCACAGCAGTTAATATTTTAATATCAATAGGCGGTATTTATTGTCTGATCTTATCTTTAAGATCGTTTAGAGTTAATCTTCAAATGCTTCATAATCAATGAAATAATTAGTATCTGAAGACAAACTCTAGACAATCTTATATATGAGCTCAAACTATAAACACTGGCCAAAGAATACTAGTGAAGAAATAAATGTTTTAGTTTATGTAACTATTTTTATCCATGTGACTAATTCATTTTTATAGTTGGTGCACTATCTTGATATCACTATTTTTATAGGAAAATAAATTTCTTATCCTCTTTTGTACAAAGGTAATTTTGTAGTTAATTTTATACAACAGTTCTTTTTTGAGGCGTAATTTTGTACAAAAATTCTTTTTTTAGGCGTTTTCTGAGCGTGTATACTTGGCGCTTTTTTTTTACCTTTTTGAAAAGGTAAATTTGTTGTGATTTCACACATTTTGTAGTAATTATTATGACTAGATATCAATTAGATATTTTATGTTCTTATTAAAATTTCTTAATTTACGATTTGACTACTCAGTTGATGATCTAAATAAAGTTTCATTATTTTCAATAAATTAGTGATTTATAAGAGATTTGTATGACATGTTGACATGGCAAACTAAGTTTAAGACTGTATGTAAATGTAGTTTCTAGTTTCTAGTTTCATGAAGTTTTATAAAGTTCAACGTATTAGAAAATTTATTTTACATACACTCTTAAACTAATTCTGTCATCAACATGTCATATAAATAAATCTCACGAAAAATTTTCATATGGAACCAAATTATAAAGATATTGCACTTGACCGTTGTCCGACGTGACGTGCCATCACGTGATATCTTTTAAACGTTGAAAGTGATCGTCGAGCATTATAGTTAATAATATATGAATAATTAAAATATAAATTGCATATCATTTGATATTTTAATATTACTATTGTATATTATTCTTTAATATTTTATTATTTTATGATTTATTTAAATACATTGTTAAACTTAATTTGTCATCTCCATATCATACAATTTCTTATAAAATAAATTATTAATAGATTTGATTTTTTATGGAGTTTATGAGATTATATGATCTGTGGATGACATATTTAAGTATATAAATTTAGTCTGCAATTTAAAGTTTCATTAAGCTCAATGTATTAGACATATTTTATTATGAAATTCAATGTACTAAAGATTTATTTGATATGAGAGTTATGTGACATATTGATGACAGATTTAGTTTAAGCGTGGATGTAAATTTATAAATTCTAATTTGTTTGTAATTTATAAATTTTCATTAAGATCAATGTATTAGAGCATTTATTTTATTATGAAACTTTATAAATCAGAAACTAATTTTACTTTCATTCTTGAACTTAATTTGTCATCAACGTGTCATACAAATCTTTTATAAAATAAATCATTAATACATTTACTTTAACCTTTTCGTGCCTGGGATACATCGTGGGACATATATGTTAAAAATTCATATCTTCTACAAAGATGTTGATTTTTTCTTGAAAAGCCCTTTTTTTATCTTTAAAATGAACTTAGAAACATATCGTTATATTCACTTTTGTAGAAAATATGAATTTTTTAAATGCTGGGACATATATGTCCCACCAGGTACGAAAGGGTTAAAGTAAATGTATTAATGATTTATTTTATAAAAGATTTGTATGACACGTTGATGACAAATCAAGTTCAAGAATGAAAGTAAAATTAGTTTCTAATTTATAAAGTTCCATAATAAAATGAATGCTCTAATACATTGAGTTTAATAAAAATTTATAAATTACAAACTTTTAAATCCACGCTTAAACCAAATCTGTCATCGACATGTCATATAACTCATATCAAATAAATATTTAGTACATTGAATTTCATAATAAAATGTGTTTAATACATTGAGCTTAATGAAACTTTAATTTGCAAACTAAGTTTATATATATATATATATATATATATACACTTAAACTAAATATATCAACCACAGATCATATATCTCATAAACTCCATAAAAAATGAAATCTATTAATAATTTATTTTATAAGAAATTTATATATATGTAGATGACAAATTAAGTTTAAGAATGTATTTAAATAAATCATAAAGTTATAAAATATCAAAAAATGATATGCAATAGTAATATTGAAATATCAAATAATATGCAATTAATTTTTTAATTAATCATATTCATATATTCACTTTAATGCTCGACGATCACTTTCAGCATTAAAAGATGTCACGTGATTGCACGTCATCACGTCGATCACGTGCAACAATATATTGATCTTGATCTTCTTGAATGTACACGCACACCTACACATACACAATTAACCTACCAGTTAAATGTCCTGATGACACATTGAGGTTTGAAATCGGTTCGCGTTATAGTTGTCAGTGCAGAGCAGACGCCGCGTAACAGTGGCGCGCTCTTACGTTGAAAAAGCGAATATGGACATTTTCTAGCCGGGGCGACGATGATGAGGACGACGTTTCTTAAATGAAAATTGCCCATTTTTAGACTTTTTTAAACTTTACATCGCGATATCTCCGCTTGTAGTTGATGTAAAATAAAAATAAAAACTTTTATTATATAATTCGATCTCAAGCTTTCGATTAAGCCTATTTAGAATTCGATCGATTCAATCGTTAATGAGATTCGATAATCCGAAGAAATCCGAAGGATTTCTCATAACGATGTCTCGCGTAATAGAAGCACGGCCATGCCTCGCTGCGCGTAACTTGGCGCGCGAGACATTACCGTGCCTCTTGATTCCGCGCGGCCAAGGTCGCTCGCGGTGAGGCGAGGCTGGCGGTTAGAAATTACTAATATTTTATATAATATAATCCGCGGGTCTGAAATCAAAGCAAATTACTGCGCGAGCAAGTACTATGCGAGATAATTGCGCACGCGCAAGTCCTTTCCATGAAGCGAATCTATGATGATAAAAAGACGCCGCGCTAAAAGATTAGATCACGCCGCGCAAGTCCGATACGCGGCAGCAATTACAAGAATCAATAGCTAAACAACGAATTATCAAGGGCAACGATATGCGAATTCTACATATATCGCATGCAGTACTATACGACAAGCAGCAATTTACGACACGTGATCCGCGAGGGTCGTGGATATTGCGAGACGACGAATTTGATCACTAAGCGAAAGATCGGCAATAAATATACGATTACGACAATCCGGCTCGAAGGACCAATGTTCGAGGAGGGTATTCGTTCTCCTCGGTGGCGAAAGAGCGAAAGAATATGCGCGGGGACCGCGATAAAAATCGGAGCACGACTCACCTCGTCTTGCAGCCTCCAGTCGCGTGCCGATCTCCTGATTTGTGTAACGTAATATGGTTGATGAATGCGATGCAGTGTCTGTGCTGTATTGGCGTGATAAAAATATTCGGCTCACTCGCGTACGCGCCGCGATGCGATTTCGAGTGGGTGTCGCTCGATGACGAAAATGAGATGCGGATCATCCGACGACTATTAGGCGAATACGCGTACTTCCGCGTGCGATTGTCGCGTTTCCTTCTTGCTCGAAAAACGCCCGGTCAGCGGACTTCGAAAATCCTCGCCGAGTGCGCCGATTGCAATGCCGCTCAACGAGAGCAAATCAAATCGTGATCATCGATCGGTCCCATTATCGCGATCGACCGACGTTTCACTCAATGATACATTAAATTTAATCAAATAATATTCGGTTAATAAGACTAATACGAAGCTTGAAAACTAACAAAAATAAAAATAAAAAGGAAATAAACAAAATTAATGGATCTGATTGATCCCACAAAATAAATGCTAACTAATCAAGACAACATGATTTATATAAAAGAGCGATGCTCCGAACATTAGATAAACTTAGAAAATATAAAATATATATTTAAGATACATATTTGTAAACGTAATTATGATAATTAAGCTTTATTAACAAAAAATTAAAGATATTTTAAATATACTTTACATTAAGATAACCTCCATTTATGTTTAATGATTAATATAATTTATTGCACACGATTGCAACCGTCTTGTTTTCCAAAATAGCTTTGCAAAAAATCTTGATAAAGACCTGATCTAAATATTAAATTTCTTCTGTAACTTGTTTTCTTATTTAGATTACGTCCGGTTCTTTTTTGTAAACGTTCTTCAATTATCAAATCGAATTCTTTTTTCGAAATAGAAATTTCAAAAGTATCAGTTTCGTAATCTGTTATTAAACTTTCTGATGACTTCTTCGATAACCTATAAACTGTCATTAACTGATAACTCTAATGTCGAATTTATTTCTTTATCCAATAAAATAGCCTTACTACAGGAAAATGTTGCACTCTCGTCGACGATCCTCGTCAACGCTGCGACTCACGCCTTCGTGCGCGGCGACTCTCACTCACACTCTCAAGCACACGCGGCTCGCGCACGTAAATAAAGAGACCGTTTTCGAGAAAACACCAACTTTATTAACTAAGTCGCGATACAAAGTCAAACGCGTCCTCCGCGAGAGGAGGCCAGCGAAAATCAGACGGGAGACTTGTTTGACAACAAGCTGCCCAGCAACCGTTGCTCCCATCACTTCAAGTCAATCTCTGTTGACTTCACGGCCGGTCGATCGATTCCGCCGATTGACTCGTCAGCTGACTCGCGCGGCCGGGGAGTATACCGGGCGGCCGCCGCATGCAACACTGCCCTCCCTCTTCCAGATTGTCGTCCCGACAATCAAGGAGGCAGTTTGCAGCTATTCTTCCGGGACCTCAATCCCTCGATGCTTTCCTGCCCTTCCCGAAGCAAAGCTCTCGGGTTACCGGGCTGCATCTTCGTCAGGCAAATCTCTGAACGATCCGTGCTCCTCTTCCGTCTTGAGCCTTAAGAATTTGGCTCTTCTGGACTTGCGG
>JAJVSH010000249.1:86719-101425 GCA_021460005.1 Tetramorium alpestre | reverse complement strand
TTTCTGTGTTGGACAAATCCATTGTTTTAATTTAAATTTATTTATATTAAAAAATGTGACTTTTACAGGTTATGCGTTTTACGGTGTGATTGCGACCGTAACAGCGGCGTCAACTGACTATTATAAACCGCCCCTTTATAGATTACGGTGACGGCCTCTACGGCACCGGCCTAGGTTAACGGTTACGGCTATTATAAACCAACCTTTAATTTCAGATGCAATAGAATCTATGCATCAGAACATTTTAAATAAATTTGCAAACTTTAATGCAAAAAATACCAAGTATGTGTTTAGCAGAGTTATTTAACTTGATTTACAGTCTGATAAACATATCTCTCTTCAAGGTGGAACTTATGTTAAATTATAGCAAATATATTATAGCAAAAAAATGCTGCATTAATGTTAACAATATTAAAATTAATAAGTTTAAATGTGAGAAACAAGAAAATCTCAGATGCTTTGAGTATGCGTTAGAAAGTATACTTAATCCTGCTAGTGATAAACCTGATAGACCTTCTAAATATAATGTGTAAGCAGGTCACTGGCATAGTGTTAATTCACTTGTAAACCTGCTTAAAAATATTTTTTTATCTATATCTTTCTGATTCAACAAAGCCCGAAGGGGCGTGTTTCTATGTTATTAATTAAATATAATTTATCATCATATGGTGATAACGCTATTTTATCATAATCATTTGTTTTAACAGTGTAAAGTTTTAAATCTTTCGATGTAATATTGTATACAATTTCAATTGTGTTTTTACAATCAAACAAACAATTTTTATACATGTCAAATTTAATTTTCTTAATATTTAATCTTTTTATTCTTTTACATACTTTTTTCTCTTTCATCCCTGTTATAAATTTTTTACAAAACTTTCAGTTTCATCGTATCTGAAAGCATACATTTTAGATTTTAATCCAGCCCATTCTCTTAAAAAAATTCTCTTAAAGGTATTCCAAGATATTCATCTTTAAATAAGCTAATTACTTTTTTATTCATTTACGGCATCCAGTCTATTTTGTGATCACTTGTATCAAAATATTCTATGTTATTTTTTATATCCTCATAAAGATCATCTTTCTACATAAATAATAAATGAATCTGTATCAGTTCCTAATAATTTAACTTTATTGCCATATTTTTTCTTTAAGAAATTATAATAAAACTTGTACATCATATAACTTTGATAATTCTAAAACAATAAAGCCACCATATATGGGTTTATTTAATTTAACATTTTTCTTTTTTCGATATACAAGTAATGTATTATCATCTATTATTTGTCTATCTTCATACTCTTTACATCTTTCAAATTGTTCATATAAATAGAATAAATTTACGTTACATCTGTTTCTTACATTTTCCACTTGTTTTCCATAAACCAAATTATTCATGAATTTAAAAAAGTCCTTTTCAAATTCATTTTTAGCACCTTGTCTAAGTTTTGTATTTAAATCAATGTAAGGCTTTAACCACGCTTTTTGTCTGAATGATATTACTTCTTTTATATTCTTTAAAAGTATTCCTTGATTAAGACATTCTTGTAACATTGGATAATCTTTAAACTTCTCATGCAATTCTAATGGAATGTCCAAATCAACGAGAAATGTATAATCCATTTCGCCATCATAGGGTAAACTCTTAATTCTTTCGATGTTAAAATCATTTACATCTTCGTATTTAAATTCACCTACAGGAAGAGGTTGACTAAGAGCATATCCATATAAATTATTAGCATCTAAGTATAAAATAAAACTAATATGTTTTTTACTATTATATATACCTTTTTTTATTGCTTGTTCTTTAGGTACTTTGACAGTTTTTCCACTTTTATTGTCATAAAAGTAACAATTATTAGCTAAAGCATATCTGTGTGTAATCATGAATATTCCACCTTTTATTCCAGCTTCATATGTTTCATACATTTCTCTATCCAATAATAATTCTAATTTTTGTCCAGTATATTTCAACGATGCAGCATCAGCAAATTGTGAAGCAAATATATAATATACAGGGTCAAGTCCATATATTTTATAACACATTTCTCTAAAGTTATTAAAAACATCATGTAATAAAACAGTGTCTACTTTTAAATATAAATTATGATAATCTTTAAAATCTTTACATTTAAAATGCTTATATACTTTATGTGCAAATTTAAGCTTGGAAGGGGTCGCAGTTTCATCATTTAGAATTGAGTACCATTCTTTTTTCATATTAGGCAAATATAATTCGTACATTTTATCATAACCATCCATCCATTCGTACGGGTAAATTCCTTTTTGTAAAACTAAATGTAAATCTTCTTTCTCAAATCTCTTTAGAGTAGTTTTAAATTTAGAATAATCAACTGGCTTAAAAACTCTTTTATTACATTTTTTATATCTCGCAATCATTTCAAGTATATCGTGCTCGTTTATAGGAAGTAACTTCATGTTTGTTATTTCTTGAACGGATTTACACTGTGAACAAAAACAATTGTTTACATCGTAGGTCTTTAACTAATAAGTCTAAACTTTTAGTCATAAATCTAAATGTATCAATGAATCTCACCTCCATATGTATATAATAAATATTTCCTTCTATTTTAATGCTTGTTTTTGAATTACAGCTTTTATATTTGTCAAGAATTTCATCTATATATCTTTTTCCACATTCTTTACCATGATACATCATACTGTTGTTCATATCGGTCAACAATTATTTTAACAGATATTGTAATATAATTTTCTTTTGTATTTGGAATTATATTTATGGCTTTCTTATTTTTCTTTGCGTCCTTCGGACTAACAGACGCGTATACACTTCCTAATTTCAAAATCCATCTTAGGAATAGTTTAGAATCATATTTAAGATTATGAAATAATATTGGTACGAAATTAGTTAATTTTAATTTTAAGTTGCAGCTGTTATGAGTCACTCCGCGATAATGTCATGTATAATGATCATGATCTCTCACTTTCTTTTCATCATTAATAAATTCAGCATCCGAAGGACTTATCCCGAAGGGCGCGTTACAAATATGACATTTTCTAGCTTTTCTGAAATTATCAATATCCTCTTTTGTCATCTCTATAGGTTTGTTTCCTTTTCTGAGTTCATTATATCTTTTTACATATTTAAAAATGGAATTATTAAATTTATTCATTAACTTTTTTATATTTTCATTATTTATTAATTTTACTTCATCTATTGTGTCAAAGCAGAAACTATTTGGTTGATGCTCATGAATGACACCCTTAACTGATTTATGTAATGTTGCTTCAAAATCGGAACTAATTGTATATGGATGATATTGCTCTGCACCTATGGAATGATAACATCGATCCAACTTCTTAGGCATTTTTATTTTTTTGTTTTTCATATATACATAGGTCAATATGATCTTTATACTTTTCTTCTTTCTCAAACGAATCATTGCATTTTTTAAATGTATCGTTTTTTACATTGTTTTGTTATTTGTCCTTTTAACAAGGTGCTCATATTTTTTATTCCAACTACATGTTCTTTGTACATTAAAAAGTGTATACATTTTCTATTTTGATAATTATTACTTACTCTAGCTTGACTAATAGTAAACTTATCATTATTCTCATCTACTCTATAAACATTTATAGCTATATCTAAAAGATCTTCATATTTTTCTATATTTTCTCTTTCAATTTGAACTGATAGTTCGTATCTAAAATTTCATACCTCGATATATTATAATTTATAACAGGGATGAAAGAGAAAAAGTATGTAAAGGAATAAAAAGATCAAATATTAAGAAAATTAAATTTGACATGTATAAAAATTGTTTGTTTGATTGTAAAAACACAACTGAAACTGTATACAATATTACATCGAAAGGTTTAAAACTTTACACTGTTAAAACAAATAAAATAGCGTTATCACCATATGATGATAAATTATATTTAATTAATAACATAGAAACATGCCCCTTCGGGCTTTGTTGAATCAGAAAGATATAGATAAAAAAATATTTTTAAGCAGGTTTAGTGAATTAACACTGTGCCAGTGACCTGCTTACACTTACATACAATCAATTTTTTAGTTTGCAAAAACTGTGAGGAAAATCACCTGACGGTGTATACTCGCCAGCGCTGATCTTCTTTTTTTTTAATATTTTTTTCTCCCCTCTCCTCTCCTCTCTCTCTTCCTTGGGGCCTTGATGCTCATGAATGACACCCTTACCTGATGTATGTAATGTTGCTTCAAAATCGGAACTAATTGTCAAAAAATGTCATAACAAAATTTATGACATTTATGGAGAAAAATAAAATGTACTATCTTTTTTATGACTATCGATATGTGCCTTTAACTTTGGATTATATTTTGCTATCATATTAATAGCGCTTAAAAATATTCCCGAATTTGATTCATCTATTTTTTCATTAGATCCTCTTAAAGCCAAATTGTTCTCTGCACAATACATAATAACGTCAATGTGGATTCTTAGAATATATCGCCATTTTTCTTTTTCTTGATTTATTGTCATTTGAAGAGCGGCAGCAATTGAAGATTTAGATCGTAAACTCTTTTCCATTGTTTTCCATTTAATATAGTTTTCGCGGTGAAGAACTGAGTTCTCATGGTCAGGAATTCTAGGACTTAAATGTCGCCAATCGCTAAAACCTCGTGCTGGATCAGTAATGATGATATTGCGGGATTTGACGGCCATGATGAATTAAAAAGAATACAATGAAAACAAAATATTGCCTCTTTTTTTTACTATAAATTAATCACATTCGTTCTATAAACTGACCATTGGTTAGTTTTTTTCTAAACCATTCCTTATTAAATTTTCTGTTATTATGAGTAGTTTCCGAAAAAGAAAAATTTAATTTTTTTCCTTGATCAGGACCTTGTTCTATAAGGAAACTACGAATGGAATCATTTAGTGGAAACCATGATTCTGGATCATTTTTGTCAAGAGAGGACATATTATTTGGTTGTAAAGGGGATTTGGGGATTTCAAGATTTCTGTCTTGCAGAATAAAATCTGAATCTAAATTAATATCTAAAAATGCGATCTCCGTTTGGTCATGATGTGATATGCTTACTTCTAGTTCTTGACATGTTTCATCTACGATATCGCCAGTTTTTATATTATTTATGTTAGAATTATTTGGACAATTCTCGGATACATTCAAATCGGCTTTGGTCCAGCTAATCAAAACTTTTGACATATTTTTATCTTCATTTTCTTTATCTCGCTTCCTTTTCCGAAACTCAGATCCAGATGGACGTTTAGGAGGCATTATAGAATAATTGTGTAATCTAAAAAACTAACGAAAATAACTCGAGCAAAGTTCAAATATCGGCAAGTTAAGTTGTCTTTTTATACGCAGCACGATGCAGTAGCATTTCTCTATTCATTGTTATTATTAGTAAAAAATTAAAATAAATCATCTGATAAAAAATTTTTAACCAATGACAGCGAACTATAGCGAACTGCTGTCATAGCATATTGAATAAAAGTTACCTTTATATCTTAATATTCAAAGAATAACATAAGGCCCTGAGTACAATACAGAAAATATTTAGGATAGGAATAAATATTAAATATTAAAAACAGAAATTTAAAATCATTTTACTTCAGAATAAGAAAAGAAAATAGATTAACAGTCATTATAATTAAATTATGGTATTACGTATTATGCGTGCGTGTATTATCTATAATTTATATTATTACTTCCTGATGAAAATGCAATAGAATTTGTTGAACTAATAGAAGGTAGACAAAGAATATTTATAGACGTTCTGTTATGAGCCTTAGATGTAGCAATATGACTATTTGGTGAGATTTAGTTATTGACTGATGTGATTCTGATGGTTTAGTAAATTGAGCTGTATGTAACATTATATTTAAAAGGTTATATAAGATAATATTTTGTAATATAAATAAAAAATTTTGTAAAAGAAATTATTATATGAAAAAAACATTTATTTTGTTAATTGCACAAAAGTTATATAACAGTTACATTTCTGATTAGTTATATGAGTATCTATATTATGTATTATGCGTGCATATGTGCAAATAAAATAAAAATAAACCTTATTTCTTTAACTTTAATACTTAATACTTATATACTATTGTACCATACTTATATATTGTATGTATGTATATGATATTAATCTGTAACATAATATTGAACTAAAACATGTACTATAATTTTATAATGTTAAATCAAGTTAAAAAAATAATATGCTTATAGGATTGATGTACTATAATTATAAATTAAATAGATAAAAATGCAAAAATGATAAAATAAATAAAATAAAAAAAAAAATGATTAAATAATTATTGAAATTTACTTTCATATAGTTTAAAAACTTTTTGAAGTTTTAGAATTTATTTCATTTAAAATTAAAAATATAGTTTTGTTTTTATATAATGTACTTTGTTTAAGGAAAAAGTTAGTAGTGCCTTGTTTCTTCCATATTTTCAGTGCTAGCATTTATAACAGTTTGAACTAATGTATTCATTACTTCAAATTTAAATGTTTCATTTTTAAAACGTTTTAATACTGATCCTATAAATGCTATACAAGCATCTACAGGATCTGCATCATTTAAAGATCTATTTGTTGATACTTTTGGCGAATTTACAACTATGGGTTGTTTTAATGAATCTGCTAACGCTTCAATAGCTCCAGCATAAGCATCTGGATTTTTTTGCGATTATCTGGATTTAGTTTGCGTTTCTTTGTGGTATTGACTTGCGGTAAGCGATGTGTGCTACTACTTCCTGATGAAGATACGACCGAATTTGTTGGACTAATAGAAGAAGCTGAACGAGGAATATTTATAGAGACAGATGTTCTATCATAAATATCAGATGTAGCAATATGATTGTTTGGTGAGTATTGATCATTAACTAATGTAACTGATGGTTCAGTAAATGAAGCTGTAGGCGATTTAATTATGGATTTATCAGTAAAATCTTCCATTAAATATGCTTCGTCTAATCATTCTTCATTCAAAACTTCATGAATATTTATTTCAGATCATTGTTGAGTTCTTGATGATTCTTCATCCTACGATAAAAAATACATAAACATAAGGGTACAAAATAATTATTTGTTATTAAAAAACAAAATAAATAAAATAATAATAATAATAACACAATAATAAAATTCTAATAGGTTATAAAAATAATTTATAGTTATTCACAGATTATTCAATTTTTAATTTAAAAAAATTTACAGCAATTTACCTGATTTGAAATCAATGATCAAATCTTCTGTAGAATTTTTCTCTAGAGAATTCCGACTTTTCCGACTTCCTTTTGAAATAAATTTCTAAATATTTTAAATGATTAAAATACCACAGATTCGGTTTATACACCTGTAAATATATTTAAAAAAAAAAATCTTTGGAAAAAACAAAATAGCAGAACTATATTAAAAAAAATTAAAGTGTAAAAGAATAAATATATATTGTTTATATTTACATCGTCAGTACCAATTCCAGACTTTATTGATGATTTTATTTTTGCATTTTCGGTATTGAATTGAGTCCGCAAATTATGAAACTTTTGTACACACTCGTTTTCTGTAGTTCCAGGTAAGCATTGAGACAACGGTACACACATTTTTTAATGTGTTACTTCGAAACTGTTTGTTATAATTCGGCGTGTTTACCGCGTAACAAACAAGGTTCTTCTTTATAAGCTTCTATAAGACATAATATAGCTTCCCTTGTCCACTTTTTCTTTACATTTTCATAATATGTAGACGTCATATTTTTTTTAAACTTGTACCAACTTGATCCACTTTGAATGCCGCGCATAAACACAGCTAATAAAGGCTACGTTTCGATATTCACTGCCAGTAAAATCTATAATGTACGTAACGTAAACTATAGATTTTCACTACTGGCAGTGAATATCGAAACGCAACCAAGATCTCCGACTGACGATTCACGATTCCGTCATAAACGGTTATGCCAATGCACATGATCAACGAATCTACATTCAGCTGCATCGTCTGAAGCCAAATCAGCAATACGGCCAACAACACTGGGTGCTTTCCAGCAAGACAACACAAATAGACATCGTGTGACACACTCAGACACTGTGTCTCGGTTCTTGTTGGAACACGTTGTAATTCTCAGACACAACCGCTAGATAGCTCTCAGATTAGTTTTACTAGCATATTTTCCTGAGATACACGAACTCAATAACAAACAAAAGCAAATTAAAAATTAATATAAATTGATTTTGGAAAATATATACAAATATCCACATTAACGTAACGGTGAGTTTTATTATGTCGATAAAATTATTTCCTTAATTGATTTAATTCGAAACGAACTGATATAGGAATAAAACATAACCTTTTTATTTTCATTAAAAATGGTAATGTTTTAAAGTAAATATTTTGTAGATGAATATTGATAAAGTTGCCCTTCAATTGATGAAAACACCGAATTTAAGCAGCAGTTCTACTTCCACGAACAGTGATATGTATGAATCGGACAGCAGTTCAGAAAATAATATTTCTCTAATAGTGAGAAGGAAGATGAAGATTTACTATTATTTCCTTTAATGAATTATTTAATTACTGGTCAAAGAAGACATCGAATTAAAAATTATATTGAAGTTGTCGACTCTTGGACGGATCAAGAATTTAAAGAACATATGCGATTAACACGAAATACTGCATTGAGATTAATTGGTACTGAACATTTCATAGAAGTATATATTTGATAACTAAATAATTTGGTTCTTATAATTTTAATCATATTAAGAATACATTTAAGAAATCTTTTTATTTCAGATGAATTGAAATTATCAAATTTCATTCCATCTCATTCTTTTAGAGTGAAACCAATTTCTGCAAAGTTGAGTTTTTTGTATTCTTGTGGTACATGGCAAATACGGAACCACTGCGAACTTTGACAAATAACTTCGATATTTCCATTTCATCTGTATTTTGCGTTTTAAAACGGGTAATAGCTTGGCTTTTAATGAAACTAGACACAATAATCAGATAGCCTTAGGAACATGATGTTGTGAGAGTTTGTGAAGAATTTTATTTAAAGCAAAGAATTTCAAACATTTTGGGAGCTATTGATAGTACGCATATCCGAATAGAAAAATCTGCAGTAAATGCTCGAGACTATTGTAATCGAAAAAGATTTTTTTCAATCTACAAGTTGTAGACGCAAACAGTTGTAGACGCAAACATGCGGTTCATCAATACCTATTGTGGTGAACCTGGTTCCCTCCATGGTGCACGAGTATTCAGAAGATCACCGCTATATGAAGCAGCAAATGCAAATACAAGAATGTTATTCCCAAATAGTACTTTTTTGTTAGGTGACTCTGCATATCCATCTTTACCGTGGCTTGTTCCACCTTTTCGGGACAATCGTCATCTTACACCTCGTCAGAAAGAGTTTAATTTTTTACATTCATCTACGCGAATGCCCGTTGAACGAGCATTTGGATATGTAAAGGGACGATTTCGTCGCATCAAATTTTTCACTGAATATCGCGAAATACTTTTTATAACCAACACAGTAATAGCAGCATGTATATATGTATAAATACTATTACATAATTATTACATTAATGAGAACGATATCTATGACTTTGTTGAATATAATGACGATTATTGTAATAATTTTGATTTGAATGCAAATAACGACTTAAACATATAGATGATCGCGGAAATGCAGGAATAGACCGTCGAATGCAATTATTTCGTCAACTTTTTCCTGAATCATAATATGAAAAGTAAATTTCGTGTGATGTCCTGGAAGGTTGAGGATTGTATAAATGATATGTCAAATAAATAATATTACATACATTGAAATTATAAAAGCTACATGAATGTATACACTTTTTGTACAATAAGTGAAAATATATGTATTTGATAAAAAATCAGACTTATAATATAAATCAATATTATAGTATTTAAGAAAATATAAAAATAACTTTTAATAATGTCTGTAGTGTATGCGAGTGTGTGTGTGCGTGCGTGCGCGCGTGCGCGCGTGCGTGCGTGCGTGCGTGCGTGCGTGCGCGTGCGTGTGCGTGTGTGTGGTGAGCGATCATGACTGCTGGGCGTGGATGTTACATGCAAGTGAAGCGTATGGGTCGCGCCGAGCGGAGCGTTGCCCGGAGTACATTAGTTCGTGAGGAGCCGCGCACACCTCACATTGTACAAAATAAACCACTTACTTCGAGTCGTATTCGGATGTTATTAGTAATCCCTCAACATACATTACACTGGTGACGAGGATGGTTTTTACTAGATAAAAAGAGAGTGCGTGCAAGGTATTCGGTTGAGTATCGATGAGTGACTCGGAGAGTGGAAGGAAGAAAACGGCAAGCAGCTTAAGCGACGTGGCTGAAAAAAAAGATACACGTGTCGGCTGGGTCTATTACCTAAAAAAGGATCAAGTCTTAGTAGAATTGAGCTCGAGATCGATCAAGGCTAACGCATACGAATCTATAGACGTATTACGAAAAAGGCTGGCCGACGCGATTCGGAGACAAGGGGTAGTGGACGTGCAATCGGAAGCAAACGTGAGTCAAGTTCAAAAACACGGAAGCCAAGTAAACGACGAGCAGACGGCCGACACTGACGAGAGCGACGATAGTGATATGGAAAATCATAGACTAGAATTTCGCTTAAAATGCGACAACTGGGAGACGTTCACCGAGCGTCTAGAAGTCTACCTCGAGGTAAAAGACAGATGCTAGGAAACGAGCTTTGACGATGTTGAATAAGCTTGATGAGGAAGCATTCATGCTGTTGAAAAACCTCTGTACGCCGAAAAAATCCGTGACTAAAAGTTATGCTGACTTGAAGAAATTAATGGACGATCACCTCAACCCAGCGCCATCAGAAGTTATGGAGAGATGTACTTTCAACCAAGCAAAACAGGACGCATCGGAATCAATAGCAGAGTTCGCGGCTAGATTGTCGCTAAATTGTAACTTCACGGATCTCAAGAAGGCGTTAAGAGACCAGTTTATATGCGGAATTAAAGACGAAATAACGCGGGTACAATTATTTAAGGCAAGGGATTTAACGTTCAATGACGCCTTAAAAGAGGCAACGGCTCGAGAAAGTGCTATGAAAAATGCAGTCGGATCATTGAAGACGCTCGAGCACAAAGGAACTAAGAAGAATGTGTTCGCGTTAAAACCAGTTAAAGGCGACATTGCTCGACGTTAACAACAGCGAGGTAAACAGCGGCGAGTGTATACGGGGCCCGATCATGGAAAACCCCAGGAGGCATCTAAGCAAACGCGTGACGACAACAAGGAACCAATGACGAGTAGGCAAGGCGAAAATTGCTACTGTTGCGGTAAGCCGGGGCATCGGGCGAACAGATGTCGTCACCGGATGAAATGCTACGATTTTTGCAAACGGCGAGGCCACTTGGAAGCGGCGTGCAGAGATAAACGAGGAGAATCCAGGGTGCAGTACCTGCAGGACGACGGCTACAGTGGCGAGAATTCTAGCTACGGCGAGAAAGATATGTATTCCAGAAACGACTTTTATACATTAAGAGAATGTAGGTCAAATGGAAAATATTTGAATTGTAAGCTCGAGTTAAGCAACCAGATAGAAAATGCGGAACCGATGTTTTTAGATTTACTGATAGATAGTAAGTGTATAGCAATGGAAATAGATTCAGGCACCTATTACTCAGTAATTTCGGAAAAAACACGGAAGGAATTTTTCAATAATTTGAACTTAAAAGAAACTAATACCTTTTTGAAAGGTTACGCTCAAGACAAAATGTACCCGATTGGAAAACTAGACAACTTGGAGGTGACATTAAATAACGAAACAAAAAAGTTGAATTTATTAGTATTGGCAGGAACAGAGCCACCACTGATAGGTCGACGGTGGTTGGCAGCATTCGGACTATGGCCTTTGAAAGTGGGCAAGGGCGAAAACAGGAGCAAAATTTTCAAGTTAGATTCAGATAGCATCCGCGATAGCTTAATTAAAAAATTCCCGAGATTATTTAGTAGTGAGCCAGGCCATTATAATAAAGGTGAAATTGCAATCGAGGTTAAGGAAGGATCGCAGCCAGTAGCATTGAAAGCCAGACAGGTACCATTTGCGTTGAAAAGTAAAATTGAAAACAAACTGCAAAGACTAATAACGTCAGGGCATTTAGAACGCATCGAGAAGAGCGATTGGGCGACACCGATTGTTCCAATAATTAAGAGTAACGGCCAAGTGAGAGTATGCGGAGATTTTAAATTAACAATAAACCCGCACATAATAACGCGTAATTATCCGCTTCCATTAATCGAGGATATCTTCCGCGTATTACAAGGGGGTAAGAAGTATTCGCAATTAGATCTAAAACATGCATACATGCAAATCCCGGTCAAGTCGGAATGTAGACATTTGTTGACAATCGCGACACATATCGGGTATTTAAGGTACACGAAAGCGGCAGAAGGTATAGCGTCGGGACCGGGCAAATTTCAAAGAATTATCGAAGACTGTTTGCGGGGCATACCCGGTACAATTCCATATTTAGACAATATTTATGTGACGGGCGCGACAGATGACGAACATTTAGCAAACATCAAATCAGTATGTAAGCGCCTAGAAGATTGGGTGGGTTACGTTTAAATAGAGAAAAAAGTGAATTTTTAAAGCAAAAATAGAAGTACCAGGTTTTGTAATCGACGAGCACGGTTTGCACAAGGCAAAAGCTAAGGTTAAAGCAATGGTTGAGGCTGCAAAGCCAGAAAACAGTAAACAGTTGCAAGCATTTTTAGGCTTGGTCAATTTTTATGCTAGGTTCTTGCCAAACCGCTCGGAAAAATTGAAAGCGCTGTACAACTGTGCGAATAGCAACGAATTGTATGGACGGACGATTGCGAAAAGGCGTTCAATTGGATAAAATCGGAGTTAATATCACCGCGAGTATTAGCGCATTACGATCCAAACGAAGAAATTGTACTGGCATGCGATGCATCGGCGTATGGATTGTCAGCGATTCTGTCGCACAGATATAAAAATAAGAGCGAGAGACCGATTGCGTATGCATTAAAAAAGATACTGAAAAAAGAAGTAAATAGAGCGATTATTGACAAGGAAGCTAGTGCGATAGTATTCGGATTCAAAAAATTTTATGATTACATTTACGGCAAAGAAATAATTCTAAGAACCGATCACGCACCGTTAGAACACATTTTGGGACCAAAAAAGGGGATTCCGCTAACAGTAGCGAGTAGGTTACAAAGATGGGCATATTTCTTGTCAGGATTTAAATATAAAATGGACATTGTTAGATCTAAGGAAAACGGTAATTGTGACGCCTTGTCAAGACTACCAGTAGATGACGAGATTGAGGTATTCGAATCTGATTTTACGCGAATCTATTATGTAAGAGAAGGACTTAACAGGATCGATCAGAATGAAATCGCATGCGAAACGAAGAAAGATCCAATTTTGAAAAAAATTATAAAATACTGTGCACTTGGTTGGCCATCTAGGAACAACGACAACTTAGAAGATAAAGAGAAAAAATATTATAGTAAGCGACTAGATATTATTGTCGAAAAAATTGTTTATTTTGGGGAAACAGACTTATAATTCCAGAAAGTTTGCGAGCAATTATCTTGAAGGAACTTCATCTTTCTCGTATGGGCATAGTCAAGATTAAAATGTTTGCAAGATCATATGTTTGGTGGAATCGATAGTGACATAGAAGCATTGGTCAAAACATGCAAAGTTTGTCTAGAAGAGCAGCCGAAGCTGCACATTGTACTTTAACGCCTTGGCCGTGGCCTGAGAAAGCATGGAGTCGCATTCATTGTGATTTTCTAGGGCCATTCTATAATCGTATGTACCTTATTGTCATTGACGCATACTCAAAATGGCCAGAAATTATAAATTTCAATCAAAATACAAAAGCCTACAGAGTAATCGAAGAGCTAAAACGATTATTCGCCAAACACGGATTACCGACACATTGTAACTGATAATGGACGACAGTTTGCAAGTGCTGAATTCGAAAATTTCCTAAAAATAAATGGAATAAAACATAGCTTCTCTCCACCTTATCATCCGGCCACGAACGGTGCGGCCGAAAATTTGGTCAAAACATTTAAAGATAAGGTGTTGAAAATTGTGAAGGGGGGAGAGACGCTAGAAGACGCGATAGATGTATTTTTGATGGATTATCGTAGTATACCACATTGCACGACGGGAAAAAGTCCCGCCTGGTTACTCTACCGGCGAGAATTAAAAAGAAGGTTCGATACGCTAAGACCGAACGTAAATGACAGTCGAGAAAAGTCAGCACTCGCAAATTGCATCGCAAAAGGGTAACAGAAATGTAACGCTCAGCGAAGGCGACGTTGTTATGGTCGACAATCGGGGGGCTCAGGGAGCGGCACGAATAGAGGGTGAGATCTCAAAAGATTATCATCGTCAACATATCAGGTAAAGATCGCACCGGGTATTACGTGGAAGCGCCACGTCAATCAAATTATCAAACCTGGTGTGAGCAACCCGTCGCTGCGTCGCTCACCGAGATTAGAGGCTAGAATCGAGTAACGAGGTCTGGCGTTATTTTAAAAAAGGAGAGAAATTGTAGTGTATGCGAGCGTGCGTGCGTGCGTGCGTGCGTGCGTGCGTGCGTGCGTGCGTGCGTGCGTGCGTGCGTGCGTGCGTGCGTGCGTGCGTGCGTGCGTGCGTGCG
>JAJVSH010000249.1:45773-58360 GCA_021460005.1 Tetramorium alpestre | reverse complement strand
ATAAGGAAATCAACCAATCTAAGTCCTTTTGCTCTCTCTCTAGGGTGGAAATAAAGAATTCTGATTGGTTGCTTTTCCTTAAGCGTTTCGTATTATGCGTTATACAAAAGTCTGTGTTGCAGCATTTACACTGTATTAGAGCTATCGCACACAAAATTGCATAGCCGCATATGCATAGCATAAGATCGTCTGGTCCAATGAACATTAAGTATAAATCAATACGGCGATTTTACGCTTGACGTTTATTGGTCCAAACAGTTTTGTGCTATGTTTGCATATGCAGCTATGCAAATTTTGTCTGCGATAGCCTTTACACTGACTACGTTTACACGGTCAGTGTAATCGGATTTAATAACGTTAATTAATTAATTACGGATTAACGTTAATTAATTAATAATTTAATTACGGATTTATCCGTAATTCTTAGGCTGACCAAGCTATTCCATTCTTCTGAAAAATGGTTACGATTGGTTTGCTTGACAACTGTTATGTTAAAACCCGATTAACGATGCCGTGTAAACGTGTCAGTGTGTGCCGCTGTGATTATATTTACACGGAACTGTTAATCGGGTTTAATAACATCCGTAGGCAGATTGTCAGGCAGATCAATTTTTCAGAAGAATGGAATAGCTGTGATTAGCTGGCCTAAGAACTACGGATGTTGTTAATCCCGATTAAAATGACGTTTTAGTATACAATTTATTCATTAGTTCCATACAATTAAATTTGCAATTTAAAATGTAAATATAACTACACTTTTACATATAAAAAAATATATACATATTTATTTAATGTCTCATAATATGTATATATATATATATATTTTTTTACTTCCATTGCTCGCTGATAATAAATGGCATAATGTTTACGAACATATTTTTGTGTGTGATTGTGTGTGTGCGAGTGTGTGCGTGTGTGGAGGGGTGGTGCGCCCGCGCTCACGCACGTGCGTACGTGCGTGTTGCTAAGTGTACTATTTTATGATGTTCTCTGCAATATCTCCATTAGTACATTACGAAATAATTCATCTCAAGTACATACTATTCAAGTATCTGTTTGCGTAATCTTACGATGCAACTATTTGTTGCAAACTATTTGTTGTTTAATAAACTGCGATATATGGTATGTACACTCGCGGACAGAAATGCCTTTACACATCAAGATGGTTGCATTCAGTTTATCTATTTCTTTCCAATGTGGGAGACAATCTATTTCTTTCCAATAGAAGGAAAAAGATAATCTCTGAACCCGCTAACTCGATGTGTAAAGGCATTTCTGTCCGCGAGTGTACATACTCATTAAAATTGCATAAAATTTATACTAAAGTTTATTCGGGATATGAAATATTAATAAATTAAGCTATTTAACAACATCATTAAACTTTCTTTTCAGATATGCAGAATTATCTCCTATGCATAAGAATTTGCAGAACAGGCCTGTCATCAAACACTAAAAAATAATTCATTAACAAATTACGAGATTCTCTTAAACGAGAGGTCATTATTACTGTCTCCGCTATTAGAATCCTATGTAATGTTATGAAAATTTCAACGCCCATCCTTTCATCTTTTATATTTTTAACGAAAAGATGTTTGCCGACACATATTGCACATATTGATATGCGTCCACTGGATGTGCGCTATCGGGAAGACACGTCAATCTTTCCCGATACCACACATTTACTCTTCTAACGATGTGTGTGCTAAAAAGAAAGTATTACGTTAAAATTTTCCGATAGCTCACATCAACCTGTACTGTAAGCATGTGCACTAACGGGAGAGAATTCTTTTTTTTTCCCGATAGCACACATCGGCGTAATTATTGATATACTAACGAAAAAATGTGTGCAATTTTGCCGATAGCACACATCGATGTGCGTTCATCGGATGTGCGCTATCGGGATGTGCGTTATCGGGGTGTGCGCTATCGGGGTGTGCGCTGTCAGGATGTGCGCTGTCGGGATGTGCGCTATCGGGATATACGCTATCGGGATAAAGGGTATTCGGGAATGTGTGCTATCGGGGAAACGTGTTTCTTTCATTGTGCGCTATAGGAATGTGTTTTTATTTTTTGTTAAACTTTATATGTGCTACCGGGATGTGTTATCGCCCTGTGCGCTATCGGAACCCTCTCACCCTATTCATTCGTACATTCTTTAACACATATCATATCCAGACTAGGGTCATTCACCACCATTGCTGCCTTCGCCCTCGTTGGTAAATACGTCCATCCTCGATAGTAGGCCCACTATCCTGCCTTTCTTCAAGTATGGTTCCTGCAGCAGTTCCACATTCATCCGCCGTTCACACATCACCGCATCTACATCGCACATGAACGCGTACGCCCTTTGGCAGTTACACTGCATTACCTTCATTTCCTTATCCATTTTGCGCTCTCATTCTCTCCCTCTCAAACACTCTCACGTACTCCAGATACTCCGTCGACATCACCGAGTGATCGTATTCTCTTCTCCGGATTCTACAGTTTCTACAGTTTCTACACTTGCCCTCGTTCTTGCATTCCTTCACCAGATGACCATTCTCACCACATCTATGACACAACCGCCCTTCTATACTACACTCTCGCATTGTGTGTCGGAACGCTAAACATTTGTAACACCTAAAGACATTCACAAATTCTTTAACCCTATGTGCTCCCCACCCTATATATACTCTTTCTCCCTCGCATAACCTCTTTTTGATTTCCGTCGTCACTTCTAGAACTAAGTTGCCCTGCTCAGCACCTCTTTTATTATTCCTACTTAGGATTCTAATTCCCCCTCGGAATTCCTCCTCCGTGATACAATCTTTAAGGTTTTTAGCATACAGCTCGTTCAATATATTCTTATCCGTCATCCTATTCAGCACGTCATACACTATCATTTTCGGCTGTATTTTGCGTGGCATTCGAGCTTCCAGCCCTACCTCCGCAAATTTTCCACATTTCAGAATCCTACTTCATTCCCTCTCGTTCGCCGCCTCGATCGCTATCCCACCCCTTATCCTCCTCACCGCTCTCACATGTGCGTCTACGTGTCTGCTCACGTCCTTTAAAACCTTCTCCTTAATCTGTTCACTCATTAAGTTGTCGCCTTTTTGTCTTGCCTTATGACTACCGCATACTTTGGCTTTCCACCTTCCAATTTATGACCCGCAAGTCCTACCTCTCTGTTGCTCTTTTCACCTTTATCCCTCTTATTAAGCGCGCTCGCATACGCGCTTCCACAACTATTCTTGCATTCCTCTAGTCTCCCTTTTAACCTCTCGTTTTCACAAATTATTCTCATTATATATTCCTCGTATTCCCCCACACGATTGAGGATGTACTCGCAGGCTTGGATGTATTCTTGGAGACCTTGTTATTCTTGGATGAATCTGCGTAGCCTCACATCTATTTCCTTCATCATTCCTAAATGATTTTCATCTTTTAACACCTCACCCTCTTCCTTATCCACCGCTTTTGCCACCTACTTTCCCTACTCCATCAGACGCCTCTGACATCGTTTCCTCAGTCTCCACATGATCTACTGTGGCTTTAGCCGCCTGCGAGGCCACCACGCTCGACCATATAGGCCCTGAGATCTCATCCGTTTCGCAAGGTGAGAATGGATTCCCCCCGAACCTCCTGCTAACGCCGAACTATCCACTACCGCTGTTGGTACCGAAACAGGCGGCGATCTGTTCACCGAGCCCCTACGCGCAAATGAATCAACTTTTCCATCATCCGTTATCGTAGCCTTGGTCTGTAGCCGGATCAATTTTACCTTCACGTTCATTTTAGTTTTCTTATTGTCTTTCTCCATATTCATTCCACGAGAATGGCGGGTCCAAGGTCCTAGCAGAGCCCCCATACTAGCATAAAGCGACTTAATACTCCTGGGTTGCCAGGTACCCAGGGTTAGCCAGGTCGGAACTGGGGGTCGATTCTCTAATTCAAGTGAGTTCACTCACTTTTCGCACTTTCACCTCACATGAGTTTGTTCACGCGATTCTGTAACGTCGAAATGAAAATCACTAGATTAGAAATGTGGGGGAAAATGTTTTGATACAGACTGTACCCAAAATATTGTATTGTATTTACTGATCTACGACACCGGCGATTGCCGGCGATCGTTGAGGCGACCGGATTCAAGTGTGGCTCATCACCTCGCATAAGAAGGTTTTTTTCTATCCGTCGTTTGTTGTGTGCTTGAGCAGACTCAATCTGCGCTAAAAATTGCTTTTTCTTCTTTGCGACGTATATCACTTAATGTACTCGTGCGGACCCATTGGTATCCACAAATAGTTT
The DNA here is from genome assembly GCA_021460005.1 of Tetramorium alpestre. Classification (NCBI taxonomy): domain Eukaryota; kingdom Metazoa; phylum Arthropoda; class Insecta; order Hymenoptera; family Formicidae; genus Tetramorium; species Tetramorium alpestre. Next base: position 54,073 of record JAJVSH010000249.1, on the reverse strand, counting down.
TCCTCGTAAAGATTCCTCCCAACTGTGTTTGTGAATTTTATTACATCGCTAAAGATACATAAAAAACTATTAAGGATGAATGTAACTGAGAAACAAAAACAAATTTTAATAAATTTTATGAGATCTCATCCTGATTTTGGAAGAAGCAGATTGCAATATAACCGCGAGAATAAAAGAAAAATAGTAAATAATTTTATAAGTTGTAATTTTTTAGTATTCCCAGGAAACAAACTGACGTTATTTGTCGTCATTTTGACGTTATAACCTTTCTGACAACATTTCAATGTTAAAATGACGACAAATAACGTCAGCTTGTTTTCTGGGTTTATAAATTACTTTATTTATTTAGCGTTGTAAATTTTATTTATTTATTATCAATAAAATTTATAATGTTAAGAAATAAAATAATAAATTTAAAATGAGAATTACAAATGTGTCAATATAATGTATATATTTTTTTACAGGATGAATTATGGGAGGAATTAACATCATCTCAAAATTCAGCGGGTTGTGGACCTCAAAAATTGCCTAAGAAATGAGCAAAAGTAAGGAAAAAAATGATTTGCAAAATTATAGTTTTTTTATTATTCACAGTACATCATTTTATATAATCTAAAATATTTCAAACCATTCCTCTTCTCCTTTCTTTCCGTAAAAATCAAATGTTTGAAGCATTTGTAGTGTCAAGTGAATTGTATCCATAATAATGATATTAATAATTCTTTCTTTGTTACAAACATGGCGAGATTGGAAATCTAATTTATTAAAAAGAGTAGCCACATTTAAAAGTTATACAGCGAATACTGGAGTAAGACCACCAAAATATTTAGACACTAGGCCCTCCAAAGACGATTTATTAAATTTTTAACACCCGAAGCCAGCGGGATGTGTAACATTCCTGAAGGAGGAGCGATTAACAATCAATCCGCATATAATAGAGAAAGAAACGTAAGTACTTATGTTTATGTAATCAAATTACTATTAATCATATACTAATACATTAATATTACTAATTTTATCAATGTACTTTTCATATCTATACATCCTTTCATGATATACATTTTCCTATCTTACTTTATTACTCTACGTCTACGATTACTACAGATAAATGCTTACGTATTGTTTTTTTATTTTCAGCCTTCTTCTCAAAACATAATTTCATTAGCGAAGCCAACTTACAAGAGTTTTCAAACCAAGAAGAATTTCTTGGAAGTCCCATCATGTTCCGAGAGATTATAGAAAAATCAGGACCGTTTTTTTTTATAACGACATAACAGACATGGATACAGAGAATCTTCCTACAAATGTGAATAATAATATATAATATTTATTCTATGCACGTATATTTATTTTCTGCAAAGCAGTGTACATAATGATCTCTATTTTGGAACATCTTATTGTATATAAAAAAATGTTTCAGATATCTTCTAATATATCCACTTCTAGAAAAAAGTCCTTCGAAGTCTCTTCTCAAAAATGGCACGGTACAATTTCTTCGTACGACAAAGTTCAAGTAATATATAACTATATATTAAAGTTATAATTTATGCTATAATTTTCAATTTCTGTAGTTGTTAATTACACACACGCGCACAAACACACGCGCACACGCACGCACACGCACACGCACACGCACACACAAGCAATTGAAAATTACAAAGATTAAAAATTATAACATTAATTTTGTTATTTTATATATTTAGGAACGTCCCTTTCAAGACGATGTCTTCTGTAACGAAATAGACAGAGATTTATTCAATAAATGTGAGTAATAATATTATTGCGCCCGCGTTGGAACGACCTTGTATATTGGGCTGAATTGCGTCGCTGATCCTGAAAGAGGCGAAGCGCATTCTCTCCTAGCGACCAGAATTGTTGATTCTGATCGCCCTTCAGATTATGTCCTGAGCCGCCGTTGATAGCTGTATTTTACGAGCCGTGTAAAACTATTTGTAATAAATCGTTTCTGTTATTCCAAAAGTTCTCGTTGTTTATTTCCGCGAGTTCGCGAGAGCACGCTCAAGCGTCAGAGCGATTCTTCTCCGAGGGCGCAACAATATAAGTAGGTATAATAAGTATGTCTAGACCTCAGGGTACGTTTGCGGGGGGTCGGGGTGATCGGGGGAAACGTGGGGGGAATGCCGTAAGCGATGGGCGCGGGGGGTCGGGGTGATCGGGGGAAACGTGGGGGGAATGCCGTAAGCGATGGGCGCGGGGGGTCGGCGTGTGTCAGCGGCATTCCCTCCCCCTCCAACCGTAGGAATGGGGGACCCTCCTGATTTCGAACACTCACAGGGACTGGCGTTGACTGAGTCTTATCGCACCGGCCTTATCGTTATCGGCTGGGCGGTTGCTCACGCCTTCAAGAGAAGGAACCCATGTTTTTTTCCACCTTGTCTTACTAATGGCGAGTGACGCGTGATCTGGAAACAACACAGACGTTTCCGGATGTTTTTTTCAGCATGCATTTACCATACCAATGGCGGGTCACGCGTGATCCGAAAAATGGTACAGGTGCGTCCCTATTAAATCACTCTTTATGATTCAGAAATTATAATTCGTATTGTTGGAAATTTTCCTATTTTCAACGTATTATTTATTATAGAGTTCTGACTCATTTTTTAATCAAAGTTTTTGCGGTCGGCTGCATCCGATGCGCCCCGTATATATACGATCGTTCCGACGTTTCCGACGAGATACGCGACACACCTTTTTTTCCGCGAGTGAAGAGTGAATATGTGCGACGTCCGACGAGGGATCGGGTAAGCGATAGATTTTAATTAAGGATGAAGAAAAGAATCTTAATTAATTCTATCGTTTACAGTCGACAGAAGAAGAAAGTTGTTTCGAGAACGTCGTGGGATTCTTGCGGTATTTCTATCATCGGGTAAGCGATAGATTTTGTGGGAAGAAATCTAAAAATATATACTTATAATTTCTATTGTTTACAGTTGACGAAAAAGATTCGTCAGAGATTCGCTCATCGATGAACGTCGAGGAGGTTTCAGAGTCAAATCGCAGCGATTCATCGTCGTCGTCGTCGTCGGAGCGAGTCGATCTTCTCTGCGACGAATCGCTATCGTCGACGGACGCTTCAGACGAATCAGACCGGGGCTTACCCGTGGAAGTGATATACGATGCGGCGTACTTTCATACGGTGAGCGAGTAGATTAATTGATTTTTTAAGTTAATAATAATCAATTAATCTATTTGCTCTGCCAGTTAAACAAAAACGAAACCATCAATTTTCACTACCGCGAATGTCCGATCCTCCTGTCCTCTCTGCGGCCCGGGCGACTCGCTATCGACGGAGGANANGATNGAATTGANNAGATCCCTTTGGCCCGACGTCAACGTTCTGAGGGAGGACCCGCGTTGGAGCCTNGCGANGTNTCACNCGCGGAGAGAGATCGGACTTCGAAATCCGCGAGAGAAACTGTGGATAGAGACGACGATCGCTCTNGGTCCCGCCGCGGCGAGTTACACGCGCGAGATCTGGCGAAGGTACAGGCGTGAATTGAGAAGGGACGATCTCATATCGTCGCGGACCCTTCGTAGACGCAGATTCGAGAGCATCAGCGACAGAGTAAAATTCGAGGTGCCCGTGGACAGTACAGGGGAAACGATGTGGATGTCTACGAAGGAAAAAAACGTTTAATTTTTTCATGAAGAAAAATGAAATGGAGAGAGCGGAATTTAACGATCTCATCGAACTCGCGAGGACGATCGACATGGTCGACGCGTATCGCGCGTGGGAGCGGTGGTTCAATTTTTACGAACGCTTGTAATTTCTCGATTAACCTGTTGTGATTCAACAACTTTCCGGATACCTTCTCGTCGTTCGCCGACACTCTCCTCGAGATCTCGTCGATCCTCTTCGACAGATCGTTCGCGGTGTTTTGCGCCGTTGTCAGTGTCTTCGAGAGCGCGTTGAATTTATCGTTGAGCGATTTGGTTATCCTCTCGTCGTTGGTCGACAATGAGGTAGCTTTTTTCGAGAGTTCGTCCACCTTCTTATCGTTCACTTTTTTCACCGTATCGTTCACCTTTCTCGCGTTGTCGTCCATCTTCCTCGCGGTGGCGTTCAGATCGTTTCGCACCTTTCTCGCGGCTTCGTCGATCTCCCTCGACAGACCGTCTCGCATCGTTGTCAACGTGTCCAATTTTTTCGCGTTGCTCGAGATCAATTCGAGTAAACTCGTGCTGGTCGTCGAGAGTACATTCACACGATTGACCAATTTGTTCGTAGTTTCCGCTATCGTATTCCGAGATTGTTCCAGCATGAGTAACGATTTTTGTTCGTCGCTTCGATCTTCTCTCTCGTCTCTCGAATCGCGCTGTCGACGTAGCTTCTACCTGTCGCGCCGATCTCGTCTCTCGCCTCTCGAATCGCGCGGTCGACGTAGCTTATGTTCGTCGCGTCGGTGTCGCTCTCCGGCGCGGTGATGCGTCGTATGTTGCGATCTTGCGCGTCGTAGTAATCCGCGTCCAGACAGAGCGACCTGTTGACCACATAGTTTCTCAAGGAGTCGATTCGCAATCTGTCGCCGTTGTTGCGTCTCTCCCTCCCCTTGAGAGACATTCCGAACTTGTTGATCGACATCGCGCCGCTATCTCCGTCGAACTCGCACTGCTCTCGGTATCGACGCGTCGACTCAATTTATAACGAGCCCGGCCTCGCGAAGCTCCTCGATTATCGATAGAAATTCGTTGTCGTGGGAGTCGTTGCCCGCTCGTCGAGAGACGTCGAGCAATCGAAGAGGACCCACCAGTTCGTTGGGGTCTCAGTGAACGTAATCTATCGCGTTCTCGGTCAATCTCATGTTCGACGGCACGCCCGCGCCCCTCTTCTTCTTTCTCTTCTCGCCTAATACGAGCGGAGCTATGATCTCTTTGTACTTGTATCCCTTGTTACCCATCACCGGTCTATCCGCGCTGTGACCTTGTCTATAACAGTTCGTATCGAACAGTATGCTCTTGTACATCTGCCTGTCCTCCTCGGTGTAAATCCTCTTGTCGGGTACCCTCTTGAAGATCAATCCGTACAGACCCGGCGTGCCCGCGTATATCGTTCCACCGATAAGCAGAGAGTCGTCCGGTTTCACGTCGAATGTCTTGTCGCCGAGCATCGTGCCGCCGTCTTCGAAATACACGCTGTAGACATGATCGATATCCCCCACGTCCCCGCTACCGCTGAGAAACGCGTCCACGTAGCTCCGTCCCAACGGTCCCAATCGACTGTTCAAGGCGTCACGACGCGTCCGCAGGGTTCGTCTGACGGATGTTTCGAACGACGGCGACGACGACGACGATGACGACGAATCCTGGAAAACCTCCTCTTCTCGTACGAACGGAGGAAACGGTTTCACAGGCGTCGGATCCAGCGGCGTGGAGCCGATCGGAAACGATCCTCGCGGATCGATCGGCGTGAGACCGATCGATTCCGACGTGGCGTTCAATCGTTTTCTCCCGATCGGTGTGGAATCGCTCGGTCGTTTTCTCTTTTTCTTCGGTTTAACCGCGATCTCTCGTTCGTCGTCGTCGTCGCGTTTCGAGGTCTCCTCTCCGCCCGCGACCCTTCCCGACGATTCGTTTCAACGGCTCGACGATCGGCTTGAACGTCCTCTCCAGAGTGAGCTCGTCCTCCATCTTACCGGTCTTCAAGGCTCTGTGTTTCTTGATAATCGACGCTCGCGTCCTGGCGATCTCTCTCACCGTTCTCTCTCGTTTGGCGGTACCTCGTCCATCGATCCTCGCGCGACGTTCGACGATCACTGATCGTTCTATGGTACCGCGAAGTCGTTAAAACCTCGTCTGTATCTACCGTTTCGCAATCCACTGTCCTTGTCTATCACTACGAAACCGTATCTGCGTCGCCAACATTCGCGACACAACACGCTGAAATCCTCGTACGTCAGCTCGGTGTTAACGTGATCGTTGTAAACGTGTTTCAAATTGGTATTGTCCTGCTTGAATAGAATCAACAGATTCGCGTTGTTGCGTATCAGATGCTTCGGTATTCTGACGTATGTTTGACACAGGTAGAAGCAATCGACGTGTTCGAGTGTCGACCCATGGCGAAGTATTCCCTGATCGTATCCTGTTTGTCGCAGGCTACGTCGTCGAACACGAACACGGAATCGGGGAGCGCTTTGCTGGGCGGTACGACCTCGAGATTGTTCGAAAACGCGCAATAACCGATTCCGTCGACTCGAGCAGTTCCTCGAGGTATCGATACTTCAGTTGATGCAAAGACTTGGAGTACACGTACACTGCCCTTCAATAATTCGTTCCGTGGCCCCTCTCGCGGGGCAAGGGGGACGGAGAAATCTACTCATGGCGCCATCGGCCGGCTGGTACTAAGTTATCGATTTAGTTATCGATCGCCGTTATTACGTACTATTGTACGCTGGGTAAATAGAGGATAAGACGCGCGCGATTCACTAAAGTTCAAAATTTACGTTGAAATATTAAATTCTCGAGAAAAAATGATTTAATATAATCAGATGTAAATATGTATAATTAGGTATGAAAAGATCTTATGTCATACATGATAATATATAATGATATCCGAATTTTGGTGCGATATGATTTTATTTGAATATTAATATATTATTATATATTATCAGATAAAATTATATATGTCATCAGATCTTTTTGGATTTAATTATATGTATATGACCAATTATATATGATCTTATATAATTAAATAAGTTAATTTTTTTCTCGGGTAATACTCGTCATCACTTTTATGTAGTTATATAAGATCATATATAATTGGCTATATATAATTAAATCCAAAAAGATCTGATNANNTATAATTTTATCTGATAATATATAATAATATATTAATATTCAAATAAAATCATATCGCACCAAAATTCGGATATCATTATATATTATCATGTATGACATAAGATCTTTTCATACCTAATTATATATATTTACATCTGATTATATTAAACCATTTTTTCTCGAGAATTTAATATTTCAACGTAAATTTTGAACTTTAGTGAATCGCGCGCGTCTTATCCTCTATTTACCCAGCGTACAATAGTACGTAGTAACGGCGATCGATAACTAAATCGATAACTTAGTACCAGCCGGCCGATGGCGCCATGAGTAGATTTCTCCGTCCCCCTTGCCCCGCGAGAGGGGCCACGGAACGAATTATTGAAGGGCAGTGTACACATTCTCGAAACGAAGACCGTGCGGACTCTCCAGCAAACTTATCAACAGGTTCGTCTTACCGCAGTTGGAAGGACCGCACACGACGCAACGTATCGTACTCGGCAGCAACGGACCGTGTCTGCAAGTCTCTCCCCGATCGCCGCACCCCGACATCAGTCGCGATNTGCGATCGAGATTCGACACTCCTATCGATTGCGGTTGTCGTACGAATCTCATCGCCGCTATACGCGTGCGCCGCGCGCGATCGAGCGCTATTTATACCCCGAGCGACCTGTCGTATCTCACAGTGATCGAAAATGTTTCTTCTACTGACGAACAAACGTGACATTCTCGGTCTGTCCGCGGAGCAGTTACAATACGTACCGAAGATCGTTCTTCTGCGCGACTTCGGCGACTACGTCGAACGGCTGTGGGNCAAATTGNCNGATCACCTGAAAANGGATTCNGATGTGCGGAGCTACCGNGCGTGTTTGGAACACTACAATCGTNCGTGGCAACGGACTCACATAGACGGTCCNCCGCNNCTCGTCAGAGAGTGCGNCGNATGTCNAANANCGGCGTCNGTCTGNTCAATCGTGCCATAAACGCGCTTCCCTTCGAACTACATATCCCCGGTTATCAATTTTGCGGACCCGGTACTCGTCTCGCGAAGCGATTAGCTCGCGGTGATCGAGGTATCAATCCGTTGGACGCGGCGTGCCGCGAGCACGACATCGCCCACTCGCGGAGCGACGACCTCGCCGATCGACACGTCGCCGATCGAGCGCTCGCCGAGAAGGCGCGCGAAGGTATCGCGGCGAGAGACTCGACTCTCGGCGAGAGGGCGACCGCCATATGGGTGGCTATGAAAGCAAAGACAAAATTAGGCATGGGTATGAAGAGAAAAACGAGGAAAACGAAGAGGAAGAGGGTACTACTGATAGCGAAACACGGAGGCTTCTTGCCTCTCTTGCCGGTGCTCGGCGCGATCGGATCTCTGATCGGAGGAGCGGCGGGTGTCGCGAAGACTGTGAACGACAGGAAGGCAGCGCGACGTCAATTCGAGGAACTGCAGCGTCACAATCGCGCGGTGGAGAGTCGCGGATTGTATCTCGCCCCGTACAAACGCG
>JAJVSH010000249.1:32506-44209 GCA_021460005.1 Tetramorium alpestre | reverse complement strand
CGGTACACGAATTCGCGCTGAATGTTCCACCGGAATATATAAACTGTCGGAGACTCCCACGCAGGTCGTTTATCTCCCGATTATCGCGCGGAACATTACCGATATAGTTGTGCGCGTCGTGGATCAAAACGGACGTCCGATCGATTTTCGCGGGGAGGAGATAACGATTCGACTGCACGTACGACGCAGAGCGTAGACATGCGTGAGGAAGAGATGCTTGTCGTGAACGAGTCGTACCCGAGGCGGAGCGTACCTGTCGTACCGCGCGTGTGGAGCGGTCCGACGAAGAGCGGAGGTAAAAAAACGGGAAGCGGTCTGAGCGCCGCGAACGTCGCTTTTCTACGATCGCTCGGCCTCGTCGCGAGAAGACAATCGACATGAACGATATTCTGAACATCGGCGGAGAACCGATCTTCGACGACCGTATCGTCAAGATCGAGACTCACACGTACAATCCGTACGCCAACACTACGTTCGAGCACAGCGACGAGATACGAATACCCATACAGCAGCAAGATCTTTACACGTTACCGTGCGAGAGTTTTCTGTACATCGAGGGAAAATTTTCGGACGGCGGGACCACGAAGCTGGTGAACAATTGCGTCGCGTTCATGTTCGACAAGATCCGTTACGAGTTGGACGGTGTGGAGATAGACAGAGGTAGAAAGTCGGGATAACCAGCACGATCAAGAGTTACGTGTTGTTACCCGCGGGTGAGAGAGCGACGAAGTGGTAGAATGCGGGCTGGTACGTTACAACAACGGGCAATTTCAACTTTTGCGTGCCTCTCAAGATGCTCCTAGGGTTTTGCGAGGATTACAAACGCGTGGTGATAAACTCGCGACACGAGCTTATTCTGATCGCGAAACGACGGCAACTGCGTCGTGACGAGTGAAGCGACGACGTCGTCGTCGTCGTCGTCGTCGAGCGTCAAACCGAAGGATCCCATCGTTGAAGATACAGTGGCGTATGCCTCACGTAATTTTGAACGGTGTCAATAAATTGTCCCTTCTATGAATGTTGGAGAGCGGACGATACCTGAGCGTCGGATTTCGCTCGTGGGAGCTGTACGAATTTCCTCTGTTGCAAAGCACGACCAAGCATTCGTGGGCCGTGAAAGCGGCGACGCAGCTGGAGAAACCGCGCTACGTCGTCTTCGCGTTACAGACCGGACAGAGAAACGTCCAGTCGCAGGACGTGTCCAAGTTCGACGATTGCGGTCTCACCAACGTGAAACCACTCTATCTGAATTCCGAATTTTATCCTTACGACGACATGAATTTGGATTTCAAGAACAACAAAATCGCCGTAATGTACGAAATGTATGCCAACTTTCGAAGAGCGTATTACGGACAGGATGACGCGTTTCCGTTTCTGTCTCTGCCGGCATTTCTGGAGTCGGGTCCGCTCGCGGTGATCGACTGTTCTCATCAGAATGAGTCGATAAAGAGCGCCACTGTGGACGTGCGCATCGAATTCGAGTGTCGAGAGAACGTTCCTGACAACACCACCGCCTATTGCCTCATTATTCACGATCGAGTCGTCGAGTACAATCCTCTGACCAATATCGTGCGTCATATCATATAATCGGATCGCGTCGTATCTCTATCTTGTTTTCATTTAAAAATATTTTTTTCATCGGAAGCGTGTTTCCTATCGCGGTAAACAACTTCCTTCTAAATTTGTTTATTTAATAATTTTTAATAGTTTTTAATAGTTTTTAAATAATTTGTTCCAACGGAAATGCGTACTTCCTTCTGTAATCATTTCTATTCATTTTCAACGGGACGCGCGTCTCCCTCGTCGTATCTCGGTGAAACTTCCTTCTTTCCCGTTCGTCCTGAAACGTATATCTACGTCGATCGGAAATTTCAAAAATCAGACATGTCGACGAAAGATGTACCGATATTCGTCGATCTGCAAGGCTTCGTCGTGCGCGACAAGTTCACGGTGAAGGAGGTGGCTGTTTTGCGAGCCGGCAAGATACTGACTCACCACGTGTTTCGCGGGTGGATGCCGTGGTATCTTCTCACGAGAGCGGAAAAAATGCAAGCGTGCTGGGTCATCGAAAATCACCACGGCCTGCAGTGGGACGATGGGGACGTGGATTACGGAAGAGCGAGGAGCATAATTCGCCGTGCAGTTTGCGATTCTGTAGAGGACGAAACCTCCCCCAGCACCGTCTACGTGAAAGATCTGCAGAAGACGGAGTGTCTAAAGGAGGTTCTGGGAGACGCCGTCGAGGATGCCGCCTTTACCGTCGAGGCGATGGACGCGGATTTCGACGACATGGACCGTCTGAGGGATCTGGACGCGACGGGGACGTTCCGCTGCCGCCGTCACACGAAGAACTGCGCGATGGAGAACGTCGCGAAGACAATTGGTGGGTGAAACGTTCGAGAGAACTGTCGAACGCGTGAAGCGCTTCTTGTAAAAAATAAAAAATATCGTAATTATTTTTAGAATAAAAAATATCGTAATTATTTTTAGAATAAAAAATATTGTAATTATTTTTAGAATATTATTCTAAAATAAATTTTTGTATCGCATATTTTTTAGAATAGGTTTTTGTAATCGCATAGAATATTTTTCATAATCGCATATTATTTTTAGAATAGTTTTTTGTAATCCCACATTAATCACATTTTACTCTTTAGAAATATTTTTAAGATATATACTTATATTTTTAAGTGTATACTAATAAAATGATTAAAATTTCTCTCGATCGATAATCGTTTTTATTTCTTTTTATCGAATATATTTACTTTTTAAGAATTATATTAAAATACTTGGTGGTCAACTAATTATTTTCACATGAATAATAATGTGGGAATATAGACCGACATTTGTATTTGAAATTCATATTCACCATATCGTATTTTTTTATATGGTTAAAATGAATTTCAAATACAAATGTCGGTCTATATTCCATATTATTCATGTGAAAATAATTAGTTGGCCACCAAGTATTTTTTAAGATGTAATACTATTAATACTANCGAAGAAAAATGGTTAGCAGAACGTGGTTTCGATCCACGGACCTTCGGATTATGGGCCCGGCACGCTTCCCACTGCGCCATTCTGCTTTGTTACATTTATATATATAGGTCAAGATATATATATTTCCATTGATATTAATTTATTTTGATTACGAGTTTAGAGTATTACTAAAAAATTTTACTCGTGGCAAGACGAGGAAGAGGAGAAGGAGGAGAGATAAAAACGAAAAGAGAGAATAACATTTTTTAAATTATTCCATTTATTAAGTACGACAAGTATTAAATATTTTTTAATGACAAGTATTAAGGTATGACAAGTGCAGTCTTGTGATGGTTTTAAAATTATATCAATCGTCGAAGTCCATCACCAGACTCCACTTGTCGTACTCATCGTCGTTGCTGGTCCTCTTCATCCTCCTCGTCCTCGTCCTCAGGGTGGCTTATTCCCCTCTCGATGGCATCTCTCAGTGTTTCAAAATGCTGTCGCAAAATTCTTTCAGCGCCTCGGAACACGTCCTCCGCTTCTTCCTCCACCTCTTCCAACTCCCCCTCGACGTTCTCCGCGACGATCTCCTCCTCACCCGTCTCCTCCTCCTCCTCCTCCTCCTCCTCCTCCTCCTCCAGCCACTCCTCCATCTGATCCTCCATCTCCTCGAATATGTTTTTAATCTGTAAAAATTATTAATATATATTATATGTCTCTACATGTCTCTTTATTAATCATATATTATATTATATTGTATCATCACTTACCTCATCGCTAGGATTCATGGGGATTCTCGAAAAATCTGAAGAGACGTGTTGAACCATGGTACGTACTTCGTTATTAATTTTAATACTGGCAGGCTCGCGGGCGCGTACGTTTCCGGCGAGTCGCGCGAACTCGCGTTCTTGCAATCCGATAAGGCTGCGTCTACTGACCAGTCTACGTCTATGATAAATCTTTTTTATCGCTCGAGTTTAATCACCGTACTCGCGTGAGTCACCGAACGATACTCTCGCGACGATATGAATATTTTTTTCAGAAAAAAATAAGAGTGAAGGGACTACAGCAATAACTCAGAATTTTATACATTTTTTATCTCGTTTTTATTCTTTATAAAATTTTTTACAATACAATATAAAAAATACAATCATTGATATAATATAAAATATATAATATAATCATTGATATAATATAATCATTAATATAAAAAATATATAATCATTGATATAATCATTCTACTCCTCCAGATATAGAAATATATAATCATTGATATAAAAATATATACTCATTGATATAATAATCATAATATAATCATTCTACTCTTCCACCACCTCTACGTCTGCCTCTAAATCCACTACAACCAACTCCGCGTTCCACCCGATCAATTTACGTTCGATCATTGTTTGTACCCGTTTAAGTTCATTCCGTATTCTTTCAAACTCGTGCCACTGCACTCTATTTACCTCGCGTAACCATGCCAACCAATTTAATCCCGCGCCACCTCGATCACTCTGCTCTCCCATTCCACTTCATCGCTTTCCAATAACCATCTCCTCCTCTCCTCCTCTTCCATATCCTCCCAAAATATGAATTCTACCTCCTCCTGCTGCAGTTCCATCTCCTCCTCTTCTCTCCGCACCACTTGCTGCTCAGCGTCCCACTCGCTTATCTCTCGCTGAATCGCCTCCCGAAATCGAGCGTTTTCCTCCCGCTGGCGCCACAGCTTCCCTCGCAACCATTCGTTCCAGTCTAATCCAACCTCCGTCACCTCACGCTCCTTACGTCACCAAAATTCCTCCTGCTCCTCCTGCAAAACCTCACTCCCTCCTCTGGATCCTCCTCTCGCGACGCTCTCACCCTGAGTCCCTCTCTCCATCTCATCCTCACATCCGCGAAACCCATTTCTTCCTCCCTCACCTCCTCGACATACTCAAATTCATCCTCGCAGTCGAAGAGTCTTCTCAGTCCGTAAAAATCTTCCGTCTCATCGTCGTCAAATTTTTTCATTTCTTTCCTCATCTCCCTTCGTTCTTTCCTTATCTCTTTATTTCTCATTTGAAAAACCATCGATTTTCACGGACTTGAGATCAACCCTCTGAAAAAAATGTTTTATAATTAATTTTTATAATTAATTTTTAATATTAAAAAATACTTACATCTACTCCAATGTATTTAAGCTTCACCTCGTTTATCATAGCTAGCTTTGCGACTAATACTCCATCCATCAAAACGAGCTGGAAAAAATAATATTGTATAATATTAGAAATTCCACCCGACGCCTCGCGGTTCGTCGTCGACGATACTCGCGAGCGTGGAACGCAGTTCTCAAAATTTTTTACTTACCCCTGTCGCAGGATACGTGATCTTGATCACATCAAATTTTTTTCTCTGTTCGTACATTTTTTCTTTAAAAAAAATACTTAACAGAAGGAAAAACGAATGAATACTGACAGGTTCGCGCGGCGCGTTTCCGGTGAGTCGCGCGAACTCGCGTCTCTGCGGTCAGATAAAGCGCGATAAATACGTAAATTTTTTACGATAATTTATAATCGGGTGATCGATCGAGAGAATCCTCATTCGAGTCTCGACCCGCGATGTCGCGTTTCCTTCTTCCTCTCGCACTGTGCGCGATCGGTGTCGTCGCCGAGTTTTCCGATACCGATACGGCGGTGAGTTTCCTGCACAGGTACGGCTATCTGAACGACACCGTGACATCGTTCGCTACCGTCGAGGCCTCGAGGGATCTGCATCACGCTATCGGGCTGTTTCAAGAATTTTACGGATTACCCGGTAAAGGACGGTTGAACAACACCACGTTGAAGCTGATGCGAAAACCGCGCTGCGGTCTCCCCGATATCTCGGATCGCACGACGGGGCAACTCAGGAGAGTATGGCCGAAGAAGCGTCTCACGTAGAACTTTTACCTGGCCGAACCGAATGTTCTACGGACAACTCAGGAGGCGTTCGAAAGATGGGCCGCGAAATCAGCCCTGACGTTCGAACGCGAATCGAACGATCCCGACATACTGTTGGCATTTCGCGAGGATATTTATTTCAACGTCAACAGGAAGAAGAACGGTGATTTGTACGCCTCGCGATTAGATGGAAAGGGTAAAGTATAGTACTCGCACACGCGTACTATCCGAACGGAGAACCCGATTTCACCGCGGAGATACACGTGGACAACGCGGAACCGTGGTACATACTTCTGGACGAGAATCCTCCAGGCACGTTTAATCTGCTCCAAACGTTGGTGCANGAGATCGGTCACGCTCTGGGACTGCCTCGCAGTGAGAACAGGGAATCGGTAATGTACGCGTTCGCGCCCGACAAGTCATATCCCGTGGAACTGAGCGAGGAAGACGTTTTCAAGATTCGACAGTTGTACGGCGAGAGCAGCGACGATCCTCCGGCGAGTACGACGGTACCGCCGAAAACGACGACGCCGATCGCGACGACGCCGACCGCGACGACGCCGAGGAGCGGCGTCGAGACGGATCTGTGCGCTCTGCGGCGCGTCGATTCCGTGTTGGTTCTGGATGAGAAGATATTCGTCGCGCACGGACGTCACGTTTGGCCGATCGACATCGAGGGAAAGACCTACGACAAATCGCTGTCGCTGAACGATTACATGAGGTTTCTTCCGAGGAATTTCACACGCGTCTCGGGCGCGTACCAGACTCCCTCGGGCGATCTCGTGCTGTTCGCGAACAGGATGGTCTACAGGATCAAATATCCGAGCTACGAATTGATATCGAACTGGCCGATATCTCTCGTCGATTTCGGACTTCCCCCTGGCGCCAAGGTCGACGCCGTGGTGAACACAACAGAGAACGATCCTTCGTACTGTACAACAACGGCTTCGCGGGGGAGATAGACGACTGTCAAATGAGAGTCGTCAGACACAACACGATCCAAGCGATATTTCCGGGAATTCCGCAGGGTATATATTACGTCAGCCTTTCGATACATCGACGGTACTCTTTCTTCAATAGACATCAATACTACAAGTTCAACGAATTCACGTGGAGCGTGACAGCGGCGGGTAAGATGGATCTGCAGATCGTGGGCGTCGTTTGTCCGAAGGACGGATTGTTGGATCAGATACGAGCTCTGCTGAATCGTCTCGTTCGAATCAACGAGATTCTCGCGTATTCGTGGCAAGAGGAGGAGGAGAGATAAAAAAAAAACATGAAGAGAGAGAATAACATTTTAACCTACATCCTACTCTCGAGAGAGTCAGTTTGACGTTGTCCGTCGACGGGTGACCTGCATACCGGACGATATGTTCTCCGTCGGATAGACCCCTCTCGGTGAGAGGACGAACAGTGAAGCGAGAAAGAGAAGGATGAACGAGAATCGACGTTCCGACGACCGACGCGTAGGATAATTTCTTCCTCCGTCTGTCTGTCTCTCTTTTTACTCAAAAAACCTAACAACATTCGACACTTTTTTCCGCAGACAAAACAACAGCGAGGTCGCGCGTAAACCGATTAGCATCCTGACGAGAAGATATCCATTGACGAGAACGAGCTACAAATACGTCGAAGTCTGCATGGTCGTCGAACCGTCCGGCTCGCGCGTGAGGATCACGGTGAGAGATTGCCGCGGCAAGGAGATCCCGCTCTCGACCGAAACATGGAGAGAACTCGTCGAACAGAAGTAGACCGTGCTGTCCTCTCTGAGAAACGGCAACGACGAAGCGAACTCGCCGATACACTCGCTGATTCGGAAGAATCAACAGTCTGCCGATCCTGCGTCTCGAGACGCGCTCCGTCTGCTCCTGTCTCTCAACACTGTGCTCGTCATGTACGATCTCGAGGACTGTGTGAATCGTGTCATCGCCTCACTGAACTCGGTGATCAAGAACGTCGACGAGAAGTTCAAACGCTTCTCCGATTTCGCGTCAACCGTCGAGAAGCCGACGATCGTCTCCGAGGCGATACGGAACGCCGAATTCTACGATCGCGACAACATCATCGATTGCGAACTAGCCTCGCTATGCTTTTAAACATGTATTATCTTTTTNATTTCAACGTCAACAGGAAGAAGAACGGTGATTTGTACGCCTCGCGATTAGATGGAAAGGGTAAAGTATAGTACTCGCACACGCGTACTATCCGAACGGAGAACCCGATTTCACCGCGGAGATACACGTGGACAACGCGGAACCGTGGTACATACTTCTGGACGAGAATCCTCCAGGCACGTTTAATCTGCTCCAAACGTTGGTGCANGAGATCGGTCACGCTCTGGGACTGCCTCGCAGTGAGAACAGGGAATCGGTAATGTACGCGTTCGCGCCCGACAAGTCATATCCCGTGGAACTGAGCGAGGAAGACGTTTTCAAGATTCGACAGTTGTACGGCGAGAGCAGCGACGATCCTCCGGCGAGTACGACGGTACCGCCGAAAACGACGACGCCGATCGCGACGACGCCGACCGCGACGACGCCGAGGAGCGGCGTCGAGACGGATCTGTGCGCTCTGCGGCGCGTCGATTCCGTGTTGGTTCTGGATGAGAAGATATTCGTCGCGCACGGACGTCACGTTTGGCCGATCGACATCGAGGGAAAGACCTACGACAAATCGCTGTCGCTGAACGATTACATGAGGTTTCTTCCGAGGAATTTCACACGCGTCTCGGGCGCGTACCAGACTCCCTCGGGCGATCTCGTGCTGTTCGCGAACAGGATGGTCTACAGGATCAAATATCCGAGCTACGAATTGATATCGAACTGGCCGATATCTCTCGTCGATTTCGGACTTCCCCCTGGCGCCAAGGTCGACGCCGTGGTGAACACAACAGAGAACGATCCTTCGTACTGTACAACAACGGCTTCGCGGGGGAGATAGACGACTGTCAAATGAGAGTCGTCAGACACAACACGATCCAAGCGATATTTCCGGGAATTCCGCAGGGTATATATTACGTCAGCCTTTCGATACATCGACGGTACTCTTTCTTCAATAGACATCAATACTACAAGTTCAACGAATTCACGTGGAGCGTGACAGCGGCGGGTAAGATGGATCTGCAGATCGTGGGCGTCGTTTGTCCGAAGGACGGATTGTTGGATCAGATACGAGCTCTGCTGAATCGTCTCGTTCGAATCAACGAGATTCTCGCGTATTCGTGGCAAGAGGAGGAGGAGAGATAAAAAAAAAACATGAAGAGAGAGAATAACATTTTAACCTACATCCTACTCTCGAGAGAGTCAGTTTGACGTTGTCCGTCGACGGGTGACCTGCATACCGGACGATATGTTCTCCGTCGGATAGACCCCTCTCGGTGAGAGGACGAACAGTGAAGCGAGAAAGAGAAGGATGAACGAGAATCGACGTTCCGACGACCGACGCGTAGGATAATTTCTTCCTCCGTCTGTCTGTCTCTCTTTTTACTCAAAAAACCTAACAACATTCGACACTTTTTTCCGCAGACAAAACAACAGCGAGGTCGCGCGTAAACCGATTAGCATCCTGACGAGAAGATATCCATTGACGAGAACGAGCTACAAATACGTCGAAGTCTGCATGGTCGTCGAACCGTCCGGCTCGCGCGTGAGGATCACGGTGAGAGATTGCCGCGGCAAGGAGATCCCGCTCTCGACCGAAACATGGAGAGAACTCGTCGAACAGAAGTAGACCGTGCTGTCCTCTCTGAGAAACGGCAACGACGAAGCGAACTCGCCGATACACTCGCTGATTCGGAAGAATCAACAGTCTGCCGATCCTGCGTCTCGAGACGCGCTCCGTCTGCTCCTGTCTCTCAACACTGTGCTCGTCATGTACGATCTCGAGGACTGTGTGAATCGTGTCATCGCCTCACTGAACTCGGTGATCAAGAACGTCGACGAGAAGTTCAAACGCTTCTCCGATTTCGCGTCAACCGTCGAGAAGCCGACGATCGTCTCCGAGGCGATACGGAACGCCGAATTCTACGATCGCGACAACATCATCGATTGCGAACTAGCCTCGCTATGCTTTTAAACATGTATTATCTTTTTTGCTTTTTTTAACTATGTTTCTCTGTTTTTTTAAAAAACTATATATCTATCTATATATTTTTAATTTATATATATCTATCTATATATTTTTAAATTATATGTATCTTTATGTTTTTTTAACTATATGTATCTCTTTATATGTTTTTAAATTATATGTATCTCTTATTATCCTTATTTAAAATGTAATCTCTCTCTGACATGGGTAAATAAATAAAAACTCTTCTCTCGTTAAAAAAAGCTTTTATTACATTTATTTCAAAAAATACACGTCTTTCTTGTCAGATCCGACGATGTCCCGAACTCTTATTTTTTCCTCAGATCGCTCGCGCTCCTCTTCCATCTTGAGTCTTGCGAGCTTGGAGCTTCCCCATTTGTGTGCTTCTTTCTTCGTTTTTCGACAAGGGGGGAATATTATTAACTGTGGATCCAACGTCTTAATGACTTCTCAAGCCTCCGTCTTAGCATTTGCCCAACACCCCACGGAAAACCACAGATCAAAAACGTGGGAAAGGCAGTCTTCCTAAAAAAAACGAAAATCTTCCCGCAAAGAGGAGAAGGGCTCGTCCAGGCTAATGCCGGAAACCGGAATTCTTCGGCCGCTACCGCCATTAGACTCCTCCCCCCCCTTCCGGGCCCCTCTTTGGGTAACTGAAAAGGATAAAACGCATAAACACTGTATAAGTAAACAAAAAAAAAAGTAATTTACTCGACTTTCCATGGGCTCCGACGGATCCTCCCCCACCAAGGCCTAATCCGAACGTCTCTCTATAAAAGGAGCTAACCGATCCGCGTGAACAACCTTTTTTTTATAACGAAGGGTTTTCCGGATGCAGAAGACCACGTCACTAAGTTTTTTAACTATAAAATACGGTCCCTCCCAATTGCTCTGAAGTTTAGGGGCCCTTTCCCTTCTCCTCCGAGGATTGAATAACCAAACCCTTTGACTTTCCTCAAAAGAAATTTGCCTGGCTTCTTTATCATACCAGGTTTTCATTCTAGAAGACCTTAACGACATCCTATCTCTTACTTCTGCATGAATTTCTCTTAATCTCTCTCTCAGATTTCCCACGTAACTCTCGACAAAATGAGATTCTTCCCCTGGAAGCTCCGGAGTATTTCCTCGAAGTAAATCTAAAGGAAGTCTAAGATCTCTCGCGAAATACAATTCTGCTGGAGTAAAACCCGTGGTCTCATGTTTTGAAGATCTATAAGCCAGGAGGAACATTGTGATCCACCTATCCCAATCTTTTTGATTTTCTGCAATAAACTTGGCCAGGAAATTTATTATTGTCTGATGCTGACGTTCAACCTGGCCGTCCGATTGAGGATGCAAAGGAGTGGTTCTTGTTTTCTTGATCTCTAGAAGGTTCACTAGCTCAGCAAATAATTTGGATTCNAAATTTCTCCCNTGATCCGTGTGAATCTCTGAAGGTACTCCATGTCTGGAGATAACTNNGTTTACGAAAATTTCTGCCACAGTACTNGACCTAATATTCTTTACTGGAAAAGCCTCCACCCATTTTGTAAAACAATCGACGATTACGAGCAAGTATCTATTTCCAGAAATAGTCCTTGGAAGAGGACCAAGTATTGGACCATTTGTATCCTCTGAAAAGGATTACTGTTCGGTATTCGATCGAAACTCGATCGATCCGGGATGATTGCCGGAACTCACTCACGAGATGAGTGCACTCCGTGGGTTGCGCGAGGAT